>JAQFXU010000026.1:0-141195 GCA_034693705.1 Spatulosminthurus flaviceps | reverse complement strand
AACTACTACTTACTTCCAGCTGCTTGCTTTAATGCTAATTTAGCATCATCCAGTAATTTTGTTTTCCTAGCCAGAGCTTCTTCTAAGGACCTCATTCGTTGGTAAACAGAGTGGTCATCAGAATCTTCACCTGAAATTCATTTGTTATTGTATAAGTCATAGTAAGAGATGTGATAGTTCCAAAAGAAATAAGGCTCCATGTTTACATTTATAGACAAAGCGGCAAATGCGACTTCCGTAACATACCGAGAAAAGTTCTTAATTTCATTTCCGAACTTTTAGCTCTACGTTCAGCATCCTGGAAACGTATTTCTATTGATTCTAATTTTGAACTAGCCTCTATGTACAGCTTTTGATATTTTTTCTTCTCTTCCTCTAGTAATTCTGTTTGGTCCATTAGCGTTTTCTTTTCTGCTATTAAAGATTCCAGAGTTACCTGTACATTTACAAATAAAACATGTGAGGAAGGGCTTAGAACAGCGATAATAATTCATGTTTGAAAGTATTGAAACTTCGTTCACGATTTCTAGCTATAATATCTAATGATTTTGGACTATTTGGAAAAATAACATGTAAACGGGTTTGGGAATGCATGCCACGTATTTTAGTGGATAATATGCCAAGTCATACCCTTAAGTTTTCACTAGATGCACTACTCAAGGCCTTATTTGATGGTTTCATTCGTAGACGTTTATTCTCATTCTGAATTTTTTCAATTAGTTGCTTCAATGCCGTTATTGTCCTTTCTAATTCTGTTAAAGATTTTTGGCTGTTGGCACGACTTGACATTACTTCTGGCTTCTCCAACTTGAAAACTTCTACCAACCTGTGTAAAAAATTGCAATTTAAGTATTGAATGTCATAGTTTAAAAAGTGATGATGCCGATAAAATAAGTTACTACTGTTAACTTTTATATAGTAAATACAAGATAGTCTGAAAAGATTTAAATTTTGACCTCTGAAGTTGCTGCACTCGATCGCGAAGTCTGGGAGTATCAAGCCGAAGTTGCTCCATCTGCAGTTTTAGATGCAAATTTTCTTCTTCGAGGCTATTGATAATTCTACTGAGCTCCTCCTCCTTGCCAGCCATTTTCTCTATTTCTGACACTAATTTTGGATCACCCTACAAAAATTTTTACGAGTTGTAATTTTAAAAACACCATTACAAATGTTTCAAAAAATAAAAATGATTAATGAAATGGCTGGTAGGTTTGGTAAATTCAAGGCATCAAAAGCAAAACCATATCAACATTCTCATGTGAGTGTGGTACCTTCTGTGCAATTTGATAAGCCGCCAGTTGGCGCTCTTGGGATACAATCCTATCTTTGAGACATTTGATTTCCATTTCCAACGTGGCTACTTTCTCGCGACCCTCAAACTCTGTCTTCTCGACAAGCTCATTAAGATCTTGGATTTCAAATTTGAGTTTATCGATCTCCATGGAGTCATCGGTTTGCTTTAAAATGGACTTAGTGGTTGGTTGGAGCTTTTTACAGTCAAGAACCATTTTATCCAGTCTTGTTATACTCGCCCGAAGATTTTTATTTGCTTGAGCTAACTTTTCGTTATCTTTCTTCAAAGAATCGATTTGGCCTTCAAGTCTCTCAACGATTTTCTTCCACTTTTTAGCCTCTTCCCACCTTGCCATTGATTCTGCAGCCTATATGACAGCGTAATGAGAATTTAAAACCAGTCTGAATAGTTCAATTTGACGGTAGAAGGAGAAAGTGTATGAATGTGTATTTGTGTAATTCAATCATGCAAGAGAGTGATTCCCTGGAACATGCTTCACCTTCCTTTTCTTCTCATCCTCCACCTCTCTATTTTTATTCATGTTTTTCAGTTCAGTTTCCAGCTTGAGACGTTCCTCCTCCGCAGCCATGTATTTACTCTTGAGCTGTTCCATTTCAACTGAGTGCCCTAGATGCTTACTAACAGCATTCATCTTGCTCACCCTGACTTGAAGAGCGGAGATCTTTGACTGGAGCTGCTTATTGGCGGTCTGAAGATCCTCGATTTCTTTGTCCTTTGAGATCAAGCGGTCATTCAACTCTTTCATCGAGGATTTCTGCAACCCACTTGTAACTTGCTGGAGACATGATATTACCAATGCAGACGGAAAAAAATCAAATTACCAAATTAGCAACTGACACACGATACTCTTATTCGTAGAAAATGCCTTTATTATGCATCTGCTATTTTACAAGATTACAGTCGTACCTGATGCTCATTCCTAATGACGTTCACCATGTCTGTAATGGAATCCTTAGTACTTCGCAGTCTGATATTTTCAGCCTCGAGGTCCACAATTTTAGACTCCTGCTGCTTCAATTTCTCCCACAGCATACTCACCTCTTCAACCTTCTCTGTTTTTTGTCTGAAAAAGGCATCCAATTGAATTTTTTACTACGCCTAAGAACCGCGAATAACAATGCCATTATTAATTATTATACAGAATTTTATACTCATTCTCCCTATTGAGAGGTCGAGGTCCTTTCTTTATCTTTCAACCTTGTTATTCTCAAGCAGGCAATTCTTACTGCATTCTTGCATTTACTACATTATATTTTTGTCATTCCCTCAAGCGCCACTCATCTTTCATTCATTACTACGTACGTACATATTATTTACACGTATCCCCTATAAGTCTACGCCATAAACCAAATTTATTTGATCATTTAAATCAAAACCTTCGTCTCTGGAAATGAGTAAATAATTATCGATTAAATTGATTTAATAATTAATTATAATAATTATTTTTTTGGTTTTCAAAGGCATTTTAATGGTTCTGCGGCAGGAAAAGGAAATTGTATGTATTTATGTTACTGTAAAGAGCACATGTATTTTAATCGGGCTTGTTTTGCCACCTTTTATCAAGCATGCTACGATTGACCCAGATCTTATGAACCCGGGAATTCCACTTTGACTACTGATGGTGAAAAACTGAGTTCCTTACGATTCACGTGCAACATCTAATTCTTTTAGTCTCGCATCCGCCGTGCATCTCCAACGGTGAGCTTCACTCCGTGCTGTGGTCAATTGTGAAGCAACGTTCCCTAGAGTGTGCTGTAGTTCCGAAACTTCATCCTCCAACTCGTGAATTCTTGTTAGCTGATCTTTAATTGTACCCTCGATGTTATGTGTATCTTTGACTGGCTGACTCAGCGTGGATTTCATCCTGTAATAAAATGTCATGTACACGGTAATTACCATAATGATGAGAAGGTTCATTAGACAATGAAACGAAATGATCATTCAAAAAATTACTTTCGATTGTGAGAGTTTTGATTTTTAGGTAACATTTTATGTTTCTTGTATAGAGTCAAGGACTTTTGTAATTACCTTGTAAAAGCCTGCTGCTGTTGATATATTGTCAGTTGCAAGGCTCGCATTTCCTGAACATGGCGGTTGGTTGCGGATGTCATTTCACTTCGAATCTCGGCTAACAAACTCCTGTACTGATTTAAATTCTCTTCTTTGGCTTTGAGTCTATCCTGTAAACTTGTGGCAGTTTCACGAGAAATCTATTGATATAAAAAGTATAGAGACAAGAAAACTAAATTGCGATACTGTGTAGGTCAAGGAAGTTTCGTGAATTATCAAGGTGATAGTTAAGTATTGAACAAGAACAATGTGCATGTAGGAGGGGGGGAAAATGCAACAGTCAATCATAAATTCCTACATTAAGGGCTTCTTCAAGCTCTTTAATTTGCCCAATGTTCGAATGATTCTTATTGTCTTCAAGAGGATAGGAAAAATTGATGAGCTTGAAATCTTCGATGACTTTATCTTTAGCGTCAATAACAATGGCTTGGTCCTCAACCTTCCTGGTCAAGATATCAACTTCAGCCGTCAACCTCTTCTTTTCCATTTCAATTAACTCAACATCCCTCTCATCAGTTTCATTTGTTTGGCAGGATTGGCTTCGTCGCTGTACACCCATCGTTTGAACACTTTGGTCTGAACTATCAACGGTGGTTTCAAATTGAAGAACATCTTTTAGGTGTCGAATTTGTGAGTGGAGAGATTCAATTTCAGTCTGAAGACTTAGTACCATCCCATCACTGGAGCTGGGACCACTTGTCATATCTACTAACGAGACATTCACAAGCTTATCCTTTAAAGACTGAATGGTGGCGCTTGAATTTATAAGTTCCGCCCGATTCTGCTTTTCCTCCAGCCTGGTGAAAACATTAACGATTTTACAGAGATTTTAAAACAATCCGTACTTCACTTTAACAAATAATTATAAAAAATTCATGCTATAGTTTCCCAAGGTCAGAAGGGGTCACTGTACGAGCGTACATTGTTGAGTTAGAAAAGAACCCTGTTGATTTTACTTAGTTTCAACGGGAAACTAAGTGAACGGGAATTAGTTTAGTGTATAAATTATTTTTGACAGCGTAGGAAGAAATTATTGGCGCTGATTAACAAATACAAACCATAAATTTTTTACACAGAGGGTAATTATATTGTTGGGAATAATTTTTTGGTGTCTTACTTGAGCCGGTGGATCTCCTCACGAAGTTGAGCATTTTTCCCTTCTAAATTGCATACTTTGAGGTGGAAACTCGAGATGCCGTAAGGATAGTGTATGAGGCCACGTGCAGACATTTCTCTCAGAAGGTTTTCAAGTATGGGACATTGTATGAGAACATCGGAAGTACCTTCATCTGTATAAGTACAGAGGAATATCACACTTCCTTCAAGAACTTATTACTCACGGCATTGCACTGGTACATAGTAACAGATGTTTTGCATGATCGTAAAAAAGTTTGAGTATCAGTTATACCGCTTACCTGCCATTTGCTGCATAGTTTCAAGTATTTCCTGCAGTCCTTTTCTCAGTTCCACATTTTCTCCCAGAACAATTTCATACCTGTCCTTCCAATCAGTCTCGTCAAAGTTAGCGGCTAAGTTCTTACCGAAATCCTCATGTTGAGGACTAGGAGAATGAGGAGTAGAGGAAGTAGTAGAAACTTGAGTTGCAGCCGAATGAGTTGAAGGTACAGAAACTTTGGTTGGACTTGGGACTTTGGTGGTGGTAGAGGCCTTAGCATTGGCAGCTGTCGTAGCTTCTAATTGATGTAACTGTTTGCGGTAGGAATAGTTCTGGGTCTTGAGCTGAACGATGTCTTCTTCTAGTGAAGAAATTTGCCCTTTCAAATCTGTTAGTTGCTTCTGTCGATTTGTTGCAAATCGGTGTGTGTCCTGCTTCAGATCCTGTGAGTCAATCCCAAGCTTATCCCTGAGCATGTCATTCTCGTCGACAAGGTCATTGAATTTCAAATTGAGGATATTTAATTCCTGAGTCTGATTTTCAATTTGATTATTTCGGATTCTCAGTTGAGTTTTCAGCTCTTTGATTTCACTTATTGCTTCGGAGAGACCGTAGATTCCAGTTTCATAGCCATGCATGCGAGCAGAGAGGCTGGTCAATTCTCGGGATTTCTCCTCAACTTCCTTCTCCAGTTGCGCAATCTGCTCATCCTTCCTCTCTAATTGAGATTTGTATCGGTTTACTTTGAATTGGAGAGCTTCTATGGTCGACTCGGATTTATCAGGATGCTCTGCAAATTTTAACTTTGCATTCAAACTGTGGATGTGTTCAGTGGCGGAATTTAGATCTTGAGTAGCCAGGGCCAATTTCTCGTTCAATGTGGTTATTGTGGCTTCACGCTCCAGTAGTTTCTGATGTTGAAACCATTACTTTATTTTAACCATTGATTTTAATGTTATGAAATGTATTAATAAATAGAGCTCATCATAACACACTTTGACTCTTAGCCTTCATCTACAAATGTTAGTAAAACTATTTAATAGATGTGAATTTAATTATGTATTATATGATTTATGACTTTTCTATTTGTTTTTACTTAATTTCCTATGTATTTAATTCGGTCAAGTTCAAGTACAAGTTAAATATGTATAAGAAATGACTGTGAGGAGGATGAGAACGACGTGACGGTAAGGCTCTTGCTATCAACAAATGAATAACTGCAAGGATGTGGGATCTATTCTCAGCGATTTACGAATAAATTTAAATTTTTTATTTAAATGTCTCCATATGTAATGTATTTTAAGTCCTACAGCGTGTGATAAATGAAAGTTAAAAACTAGTGCCAGGTACAGGGCTGAATAGGAAGAACTAACCGCTTTGAGTTGATGTACAACGGTTTTGTCATTCTCAGGGTGGCCAGTTGGGATTTGATTAGCCAGCGTAGCTATTTTGACATTGAGACGATCTATTTCCTCATCCTTTTGAAACATCATTTTCTGCAAGGCACACACATACACCCGTACATCAAGGATAGGAAATTGTAAGAATTTCCCGAGTTAAGATGATGCATAACTTAAGGATGGTAGGAGAAAAAACCGGGAGAGTGTCAGAAAGGAAAATGATTGGAAAATAGAATATTTCTTTTGAAGTATTTTCAAGGTCAATTCGAACCTTCCACACGTCCACCCGAACATCAACAGCACTACAGAGATTCTCCAAGTATTGATCGTGGCGTTGTTTGAAGCTCAACAAGTCCTTCAGTTTAATCTCCAGGATGACCTTGTCATCTTGCAGCTCTTTAACTTTGGCCTCGGATTTTTGGAGCCTCGTCTTAATACTTACATGCTCCTGGGTCATGCTTTCCAACTGCCGCGTTGCATCTTGTAAGGATTCCTTCAGCTCATTCAATTTACTCTGAAGGCCACTCTTCTCTCCCTCAAGTTTCTATTTAATAGATACATAATGTGCAAAAAAATTCATTTACGAAATCCTTCAGTTTGATAAAATTCGTGAATCTCCTTCCTGTCAACTAAGGTTAAGGAATATATTACCCGCACACAAAGGAGATGGGTTAAACAAGGACTATGTCAATAATAATAAGGCTAAAGTTTCATATCCACTATGATTTCCTTAATGTAAAGCTCTCCCGAAAGCCCAGCGTGTAAACCAAGGACTGTGGAAAAGGAACGTACTCTTACGCGGTGGGATTTTTTTCGAAAGAGAATGACGTCCGTTTGGATTCTAGGAATTTGGAGACATAGGAAAAACCCCGGAAGATTACTTAAGGTAATGGTAGAATAGAGCTCTCACCTCAACATCATCCAAGAGCTGGCGAATCTCGTGATTTTTTTGTTGAAGAGTGACTTCATACTTTTCCTTAGCTACTTCTTCTCCAGGTTTCCGCTTGGATTTCAGCTCTTCCAAAGACTTTTTATATTCGTTAGCTTCGTCCCGAAAATCATCGACTTCTCTTCGGAGCTCCACTTTATCCTTCTCCAATTTCTTTATTCTTTCAAGGACACGGAGGTTCTCTTGTCTTTCATCCTCCAACTCCCTGTCACGTCTCTGCAGGTCTCGATTTAATTTGTCAATTTGCCTACTTAATTCCGATTTGGACATGCTACTACTCTCATTATTATTTGTCTCCGGATCGGAGTCGTAACTATCCCGTCGTCGTCGATGATGATCCATTTCCAGATATGTCCTTCCACTTCCGAATATATGAGTCGCGCGAGTCGCAATGAAAAAAGAACGGAGCTACTAGTTCTGCATTAAATTTTTCAAAACCAGTTCTTCGGGAATTTCATGAGATGCACTGAACCAATTTGTAAGGAAGATGAACAATCCTCTGAATTACTACAAGCACTGGTCCGGCGGAAAAGAGATTAGTGGTAAACTCAAAGACTTCATCACTTTTAGTTTTGCCAGAAGAGCCATAGTCTAACTTAAAATCATGTTAGGTTTAATTTATAATGTTAGTAATAATAATTATTATTAATGAACTTAAGAAGATTCAAACTTTAAATACTCTCTCTCTTCTTAGACATTATGTGCAACCCAAGAAAATAACCCAAACACACTAGAAATTTTTTATGAGTCAGCTATCCCATATTGATTCATTATTTCAATTTTTGTTGTGTTCTCCTCAGACGAATGTTGTCGGGGTAACGTCAGTCACGTTCTTCACCTACGCCAACCACCTCTCCTTCTACACAAAATCCTTCTTATTTACTCCCCTGGATTTGTTCTAAAGCACGCAAGACTAAAATTTGACCATATAAACCTAAGGCTTACATCCCAAAAGGATAAGGATAGTAAATAAATAGCATTTATTTTTCAATCCCAATTCAAAGTCGGCAGAGAGATTTTCTAACTTCGCCGTCTCCACCAAAGATCTTTCCAACATTCCTGGATCTTACCTCAACTTCCCGGAATAGAACGTATCTTGTCAGTCCAATAGGCCACGTTGCTGTGAGTACTTAACCCGAACTAATAGCTTTACCCTTTAGCAGGAGCCCATACACCTGGGTAATACATATTTAGGAAGTGCTTACGTATACGCTCGCTGGAGTCAAAAAGGGAAGTCAGTCCTTTCCAATCCCAACATTACCTTACCTATACTGTACATACAGTTGTATACACATTTGAGTTTTAACTTCGCAGAAATGCATTTTTCACCAATGCATTTTAATGTATGATCTTCATGATTCATGATGAATATTGGACACCCTACCCTGACTATGGGTCTCACTCCTGCTGTTCATGAGTATGAGTATAAGTCGTGCATTGGGAAAAGCAAGAGGGAAATGTGCATTTCATCTCAATGAAAGGCTCTCCTTTGACTCAGGCACGTACTTACAATAGTATATACGCACACAATACTTTCAGCAATATTCATTACAGCGTGTATTATATATGAACAAATAATCAAATAATGCATATTAGCAAAATGAATCAGCCTAAAACTAACTTGATATTACAATACTGAACTGTATATTCGAAGAAACCGTTACGGTGTAATGCCTTTACCGCCACTGTGTTATTAGGCAGTTACGCAACCTGTATATTATTATGTTGGGCACTTTAACCTTGCATCAAGATTTACTCAATGTGTGCCCCACATATATATTATGTGGACATACATAAATACATTACCTGTCGTGAGAAATGGATTTTTGTCAATATTCACATGCGAGTGCTTTTAAAAATTTCAGGTCCTTCTGCACACAGTTTTAGCTGGTCATATTAATATAGTTATTACCTTTTATTCTTGTTGACGTACATTTAAAGGGGGTGGTTAATCGTTGTTTGGAGTCACCCTCCCTATTATATATACAAGATGTGTGACATCCCAAACTTAATGGTTGACACTTATGTATGGACCTTATGTTATACTAAAATGCCTTACAGACAGATCTTCGTGTCTAAATGGTAGGTGACTTTAGCTATATGTGTATAGTAGCAACGTGCGAAAGCAGTTCGCTCAAAAATCCGGCTCGTTTGTCCATAAAAAAAAAGTCGGAGCTGTAGAATTGGAAATAATGGAAATTTTATTAGCTATTAATGCTTCTAAAGCAGCGTTTACAGTCTTTTTACCTTCAGAACTCACGGTCCTGTCACTGCAATTTTAACGTTGCTTATTTGCATGTGCAAGTAATTTAACTATAGCGCCGCATGCATTACAATTGCCACTCATTGCCACTATGAAAAGCAATCTAATTGTTAATTATTGGTGTATCTACTAGAGTAAGAGACAACCACCGGAACGGAATGACTCAGAAGACGTAGAATTGACTTTCAAGCTCACCATTTTCAGTATTTCCATGACCTTGAGCACATAATCCACCTCACCTCTAGCTTTGACTTGTGTATTGAGGTGCCTGTGTTGAGTCGAGCATGGCCCGTGCATCGAAGTTAATATGTTGAAAAAAGATGGATTTTAGTGTATACTCAATGACAAATGATTATTGTTACTCAAGTTTATCAACAATTTCTAAAAATAATATATATATGTTTTGCAGGAGCATAGGGAGTAGTTTATTAGAAACTCATTGTTCCAACTTTTCTCCAATTACTACTGATCCTACCTTATGAAAAGAAATATTAGGAAGAAAAGTTTAAAGGTTAGGAGGAAAGTTTCAAGGTCACCCATATAGAAGACTCTATACATAGGCTGGAAATGAAGTTCCTACGAGGTGGCTCCAATTACGAGTAAAAATTTATTTACAAAGAAAATCCGTAATTTTTTCCAGCAGACTTGTAACATCGTTTCCTCACGTAGAATTCTGACTGATCCTTTGGAGGATTACCTTTTGGCAAAAAGTCCTATTATATTATCCAAACTTACCTGTTCCAAAGAAAAAAGGGTTTCATCATCCCAAAGGATTATCAATAGGCACGTGCAGCGCGAGAAGGCCTGTAGACACATATGCTGACATTTGTTAGGTTTTTCTTCATAGGATAGGCGCACGTGTAAATGTACGTACAACTGTACATATATATACTGTGTGGATGTGGATAGAAAATGTAACTAAAGTATCTACTTATTTGAGGATGAGTGAAAATTGCGAGATACACGCGTCGGTAAAATGCAGTGTAGAATCATCTCCGCATCCTAGAATAGCATTTATATAAAACAACTCTAGGGAGTTCATTTGAGGATCATGGGCATGAGAGATTCTAGCAAAATTCTAGTGAACTTGAGGGGATATGTTCGATGTTAAATATATGACCCTCAACAGCACTGATAGTAGCCACTTTCTGTATTGTCCTATATCACTGCACTGGAATAAAATGTGAGTCACTTGCTAAGTATGCGTACATAGGTACATAAAAAAACGGTAGAGCTGTAGATGAGGCACGTACATATAATAAGCTGTAGCTTCAGTAGAACCACCCTCTGTATAGGTTAAACATGCCCAATGAATTTTATACGGAGTCCTTCCTTCAACCTTCCCGGTAGTGGGGCTTACGTTTGTATGAATCTCATGGCCACGAACAGCTAACTACTGTCCTATATAAATGCTAATACTACAACTAGATACTCCTAGCTCCCAATATATGCTAGCATGGTCATGTAACGGAGCTAAATATATACTAAAACATTTCCACATTTTCTACGTGTAAGTATGTATGACCTCCAGGACAGAGAGGAAAAAATCCGTTTAATATCAAGAAGCTTCTTCATTCCTAGAATTTTCCTAGAAGCTCCGGATGGTTGTTAGATGCTCTCTCAGTATATTTAATACATAGGATATTATAGCGTCAGCATAGAGCACATAGTGTGTCAGTCAGTGTTAGGGTACGCTATAACATATATACGCGAGAAATGTTTCAGGAAATCTTTCCTCGTTGCAGTTACCTTGAACATAATATTCCTATGTTAAGGTACTCTTACATATGCTCTTGCTCGCTTATGCTTTGTAAAATGCACCATTGATTTATGATGACGTGCGCCTCACTTAATTGATTTGATTACCACTGTTTTCAAGTCCATTCAATCTAACTTTATGTGTCTTATTTGCATCACCATTTATTGCTATACTACAGTACCATTACACAAGAGCGTGAACTTTTCAAATATTTCCATTCCTCCTCCCGCCCGTCTGTATGTACTATAAAGTACACTACTGCGTAAATATCAAATAAAATTATTCCATCTTCCACCACCTAATATCTAAATGTATTCAAGCTTTAACTAGAAAAAATTTTCAACCTTTTAATGCTTTAATAAGTCGTAGTATCCTAGAAGGATAAAAATCTCTCTTAATCTTTATATGTTTTTGGGGCTGTACACAGAGCTTTAAAATATCAAACATCAACAAGTCAAGGAGGAAAACCGGGAGCGGAATTCCTTTGAAAAAGTCAACCATGTAGTGGTTTATGCGGGACTGATGACATAATTTTGACACTAATGCTATCACTTACACCACATGTTTGTTACATTTACGCGTCTCTCTCTATTTATTAGCCTTCCTTTCTATTTGTTAACCTGGGAGTGGTGGAAGTTCCTCCTACTCGTATATATTTGAATTCCTCCTGCTTCAAATAATCTAATAATGTGACAATGTATACTAATCCGTGTTTAACGAACATTGGTTATTGGTAGTTTACATTGCTCTAGTATAGTTAGTTTACGTTATCAGCATAGTCCCCTGAGAATAAAGAGGTTAAACTTATTGTACCAAAACTTTATCGCTTATACCCCTCTTCTGAAACATTGTCGTGGCATCAAGGAAAAGTAAACTATATATTGTTTGGTTTTTTTTTCTGTGTTAACATATATATTCTGCAGTGACTGTTGGTGTGTATACTATATGGAGGGATTAAAAAAATTATTATAGAATGTGAAAAACGTTGATAAGATCAAGGTTTCCAAGTAATAGATTGTGGCTTAAATTACTTATGTAAGCTTGTATGTGCATGCATGTAATGTACGGTCGACCAAAGTCACACAAGCCCTGTGAATTATTAATAGGAAGTGAGGGGGGAAAGATCATGTATATAGCCGAAATGCACTTGAAATTGACGTAACTGATATATAATAAGACGAATGCAAAGCGCTCCTTCCATTTACAGAATACAAATGGACTCTTTCCTCTCTAACCACATTACCACATCCATCTTCCATTTGTTTACACGTTACGAAATGTGATCAACTGTACTTTGGCCTTTAGGACTCCATACACTCCACCAGCTAATGAATATAAAGGAATTAATATACGTGGATTTTAACTATATACAATTTTATTTTGGCATGTATAAAAATTCTAATTCTCAAAAAAGATTGGAGGACACCACTAGAGATGATTTGAGGAGAGACGAAAGGCGTTGATATCAACATCCTATGAAAATCTACCTACTGAAAATTCTTGATATGCTCTTCCTTCATGTAATGAGTAATTTGATAGAAGGAAAATGACATTGCAGGGTTATTATGACAATTAGTATGATTATTATTGTAGTTCTACAAATTTGTTTTTTTTATTCAATAATAACTGGAAGATGGAGTTTGAAAAACAGATGTTGGGAAGGTGCCGGGGAAAACACTGGGAATTCAATGTTTGTGCGATTCTCCAACTCAGTTTCTGTTCAAGGGAAGTGTAAACAATGAAGCTTTGGAGAACTATTGCTTCTTCGCAGTATTGGCCATAATAGTACGGCATTATATGCACGTTTGTAGTGTGAATCATTTAAATTGCAGAGGTTACAGGATATACGAGGATCCCAACAGCTGTTGCTCTAATGATGATGGAAAAGGACATGCTGTTCAACTTTACCCTCTGTGATACGTAAGGATGAGAGAAATTAAATTATTGGAAAATATTTAAAGACGATGTTTGAATGTCTTTCTCTCAAGGTCCTTGGGATGTGCATTATTTTCATGTGAAATATGAGATGACTGTGTGACATTTTGAATTTATGTGGACCGACGATGTGGTGTATGATATTTTTAGTGGGGATTATTCCTCAAGGGATGGGAATATACATATAATTTCCATGCGCATTAAAATTATTTTCCAGGAAAATTGTTTTGTCCCAGTCCATGGTTTTGTTGCATTTAGGGAATAGTTAAGGGGAATTTTTGTTGATTCATCAGTGGAGGAGATATGGATTTTTTCCATCTCATCGTGCGCAAACTGACATAGTTGCTCCCTATCTCATTTATATTAGCCTCGGATGGTTGTGTGCAGTTGTAAGTTGTAATACTAACATGTGATTATAAGTATGATGATGATGATATGATGAGACTCATACACACGGGGGTTTAATGATTGAGGAGATTTAGATCATGAGTAGGTTTTACCCAAGAATTACATATTGAGATATGATGTAATGTTGTTTATGCTAATCAGAAATAGGAAGTCACCTTGTGAATCCTCTGTCAAGGTTGAAATGTTTTTTCTACATTGACGGTCGCCGTATGCAGAATAAATGCATGTATGAGTTTGTGTGAGAAGCTTGTAGGGGATTGGGTGTAAGAATAGACTGCATATCACGATGGCTGGATGAGCATTGCTTATGTGCAGTAATCAAATTCCGTAACACTTGGTTGGAAGGGGAATGGGAGAACAACGTGACAAGTAAATGATTGAAGAAAGGGCGAGAGAAATGTGGCAAATGATTTAGATGCTATGGCGGTACTGAATGCTTGAAAAAAAGTCAGAGCTGGAACAACAGGATTTTTTTACACACTAAACCACGAAAAATTTTTGCTATTTTATTGTATTATTTTATAATATATATAGGTAAATATAAACACGCACGAGACAACAGAGATCAAAAAATTAACAAGTAATTTTCTTGGACAAATTCAATGGACATTCAATTTCTTCTCGCATGATCAAAGAATGGATCAAGTCTGAGGCAACCTCATTTTCCTCACTGAGCATCTTCGGACGCTCATTCAGGGTCCTTGCCAGGGTCGAGTGTGTCGCTGACAATGGAGGTTTGAAGTCATATGTCATTTGTGGCTTCAGGCGGGGCTGGGTGAGGGCTGAGGCGAGTTGGGGGTACAACTGATGTGGGGGCACCGTTTGTGGTGCAGGAGGGGGACTGGGCGACTTCACTGACGAAGATGATGAGGATGAGGTTGCTGATGTGTACCTATTTTTAAAAAACAAAAATAAAATATATTAAGAATTATCATTAGAAGAGCAACTGTCTACCCTGAACCCTTGGGTTCCAGGGGTGCAAATGGCGCTTTTTCGTTCAATAACTTCATAAAAAAGATGACTCACCGAAATTTCTTGTGTGGTCGGTAGGCCTCATTCATGAGGACATTGGTGTCAATGAGAGGTGGTGCTTGAAGAGCTCTTTTCAGAACAGGCATGTCTTCGTTCATGACCAGGTCTTCTGACCTAGCGGGACTGGAACAGGCCCCGGACTCAATTCCAGAGTCTCCACTCGGACTTTCAATACCACGCGGAAATTGCTTGTACGGGCAAGCTCCCCCGAACCTTCGGGGAGAACTGCTGGGGCTGTCCTCTTCATCTGAGGATTTTCTTGGAGATGGAGTCAATGGGAATGATGCTGATGAGGAAGAAGCTTCTTCCATTTTGAATGCCAACAACTTCTCCGAATGGAGTGTGTTCAGTGTTCGCAGGTCAGGAATTTTCTTGTCGAGCTCCGTCAGTAAATATGGTGGGATGATTGTATGGAGTGCTGATCGGAGGTGTGACTGGAGGCGGGAGACTAGTTCCACGTTTCTTAGTCCTGGTCTGTTAAAATAAATAATTAAAAAAATATTATTAGAAAAAATTAATTAAATATTCCAATGTAACTACACATCCCATAGGGAAGTAGTAAGTGAGGAAGGTCAACAAAGGTGATGAGTAATTACCTGTCTGGGGCTATTACAACGAGAGCACAAAACACGCCGATTTGCTCATCTGAGAGTCCTAGTGAGTTGAACTGCTCGGCAAATTTGAACATGGAGTCGAGTAAAAAACGGGCATTCTGAGCTGATACAGCATGTTTCTCAAGGATTTGTCCGTTAACGCAGAGCATGGAGGAGCCCTCAAACATGCATGCCAGTCGCACGAGTAGAACTTCAAATACTCCTGCCTTCAATAATGTGACCTGGTCATCTTGACTCAGGATAGAGAAACCTGGGAGACGTTTGGCAAATTCAACCACGCCACGTATGGCAGGAGAGAATCTTTCTGAAAAGTCCTCCACGGCTGACTGAGGGTGTGGATTTAGCGGACATGCCTGTCAGGAAATAGGAAGTTAATGAGTCAAGGTCTCCACACCATTTTTTCTATCTTAACATTTTAAGTGTGCATACATACAATCATCCATTCTCTCTCTCTCTCATCATTCATTATCCTTGCACACCACAATTTCCATCGACTCCTTTACATACTATTTACAATTACAATCAAGGAAAGTTTCTCAGGGTCAAACTTACCAGTGTTGGGACAGTTGTGTTATTCTTTGCCTTCTCATAAAGACTTTTGACTTTGTCCCTTGTAAATTCGCATGTTTCCATGTGAGCATTGATGACCGTCGAGGTCAACTTGGAGAGATCCTCCAATTCTGAGGAAAGAGCCCGTTCTGCTGATTTTGCCACGTGACTCTGTTGCATAGCTGCCAGGATTTTTGCTTTTTCCCTTTTGGGGACGCGGCCGAAACGGACGGCTATAAAATCACAAAAAAATAATCCAAGGTCACAATATATAACAATCACAGAAATTCCACCCATTATATTCCTATTACGATTCACTATCCAATTGTACTGTAGCAATTCACACTCTAGTTTTTTTTCCCTCGTCGACGTGTGCACACAATAATTCTATTATGCATAAATACTCTGACTCCCAATCATGTGAAAACAATTAAAACTTCCCAAACAACTCTCCGCTCACAAAAATATTCCCCCACAAAAATCATTACTAACGTGCGCACACAATACATGCACATTTAACGTATGAGAGAGGTTCAGCCCTCCAGAAAAATTATGACACACAGAGATCCCAAAAATCTTTCCCACTTTTCTTATAGCCATTCTAATGCAACTAAATTTCCACGGGGCACTGTAGGAATTTTTATTTTGCCACTTTTGAAATTTCCCTTCTCCCTTTCCTTATCACTCTGGGTCTGGATATAAAACTTACAAAATAATTCCCAAATAAGTAATAATAAATATATTTTATGTTTTTGGATTTACCAGTTGGTCTCTTGTTACTCAAAACTCTCCACAAAATAGAATTTGTATAGTCCATTTTTGCTGACTATATCTGATAGTTATAATGTAATAATGATGCTGCTTGTGACTAAAAAACAAAATCACTTGTTTGGCTAATGACTACAACGATAGTGTAACACAATAATAAATGAGAGTAAAAATGGACTTGTGCAGCTCGAAACAGAGTAATCGAGTGAGTGGAATAAAAAAGTCCTTCAGACTATGTGAGCCTTGAACTTGCTTTTGCGTCACATTGACTAGCTCAATCTTTCACAAGGTTGAGTGTGGGCTGGCGTTTATTGATTTTTATTTTCTCTCTCTCTCTCTCTCTCTCTCTCTCTCTCTCTCTCTCTCTCTCTCTAGCTCTTTCCCCGCCGCTCTTCGCTACTATATTCCTACGAATACAGAGAAGTCCTTTAATTTCCTATCCTCTTTTCTCTCACTCTTCTTCTTGCACTCCTATACATCTATACATTCCCTAAACATGTATATATATGTAGAAATAAATGGAGTGGTTGTATAATTGTGTAGCACTATCCTCACTGCAATTACCACTACTTTTCTGATTGCATCTTCTCCCTATACTATACTATAATACCAACACTTCTCATCTTCCGTTCACGTTTCCTTGGCTACGGTACTTTTTTCAAGAATAAACTCAACATTGCACCTTGTCCTGACTTCGTCTCTAACTTTATCTCTGAGGATATTCTCGTGTATACTCTCCTTCATTCAACTATTCTAACAATAATTTCCATGTCCTCTTTCTGCCTAGCCCAATGATATATTATACGGATACATGATGAAAAAATGTGCAGAATTTTTAGTCAGACCTTGAAAGAATTCAAGTTGAATGTAATAAAGGTAAGTGTGTGTGTAAGTGAGAGAGAGAGAGAGAGGGAACGTGTGTATTTAACAGCTCTGCAAAAGTATGCGAGGTTATCCTCTTTCCCTATATATACCCTGCTCTGAGTAAGTATGACTGCGAGTGAATGAGTGCAGAGAGCTCAAATCATATACGAGTCCATAGCAAGTTATTATACCAAAACCGTACATGCTCCCCTATGACTTATAATGGAAATAGCTCGAAATGTACATGAAACATTCAGCTTCCTATACATTATTACTCACGTATACATATGACCTTATGTTTCCAATTCTATACCCATTTGTCTTTTTCCCTTGTATAATCATTTATATGTGCAATGAATCTGTATGCATTCAAAAGCCATGTAAGTTTCCACTTACTCTGTATGTATGTATATATATGTATATATATGCATGTACATTTATATCATGTTAAATATAAAGCTTAATTTGAACGACTACTATGACTATCCTATCTTTTTCTACGTTGCATTGGCCGACGCGTGTGTCGTAGATAGAAAATTTCGCAAAACAGGAAATTTTTGTTTGAATTCAAGGATGAGACCTTGAGATTATTATTACCTTCATGAGTTGAGTCCTGCGCGGACTGAACAGTGTTCAGGAGTCTTTCACATGCAACCATTGTTCAGTTTTTTTTTGTACGAGTATCTCGGATGCTTAGTGCATTACCGTTAGACCACACACCATATGTAGATATGGGTAAAGGTAAAGGATAAAGTGCAACTAAAGGAATCCGTTCCTTCCAGAACTTGTCTTTGAGATTTTTTCTCTATTTTCCTACTGCTCCTTTACAATTACAAAAGTCTTCACTTCTGATCTTCCCCAATCCTTTTTTTTTTTATCTCCACACGGCTGTAGTAAGTACGTATCTATAGATACTATACACTTGCAGGATTAAATCTCCGAATGTTCTCCTTCCTTTTTTCCACAAACAAAATAAATCCGTGTTCTAGTTTTTGCAATTGGATTCCTTGTTAGTCTATTTTTATATATTTGCCTTTTTTCTCTTATAAGCACAATTGGTAAACAAAGTCACGGGTTGAACTGGGAAAACCTTGGAGAGGTTTGTAAATTAGCTTTCCTTTCTGCTCTTCTTGAGAATTACAATGATTTGTTGCGTTGTTGCAAAATAAATCCAACTATATTCTGGAATCTCTCGGCACTTGATATCGTCCTATTTATTTACTTTGCCCTATACAGCACTAGAACTTTTCCGAGTCATCTGATATCGTTGTAGAAAAATATGGAGTTTATGTTTTTTGCAAATGTGTAAAAAAAAATATCGAGTATCAAATATTGAATATTTTCAAGGGAGTTCAAATATAATCTTGTATACTAAATGATTATTATTTGATATTTGTTGAAAAATGTAAAGCACTATTTAGTGTGTAATATCAAAAAATTGTCTTTGAATTCTCCAAGAATTCTTTGAAGTCACAATAAGTTGGATTGGATATTTAGAAAATATTTAATCTTATCGTAGGTCTTGTAAAGTGTTGCGAAGTCTTATGAGGACACTCAAGAATTGAATCTCAGCTGGTGAATGTTCCAAGTATGACTAAGAAATGCCACACGGTCTCTTCACTTTGTTGCTAATGTTTTCAAAGAGAGAAACTGTTTTGTCGTAGTGACCGAGTAGAAAGTCAAGAAAAGACTAAATGCGTTTTGTTATTTTTCTCGAGTTCAACGACCAAGCCAAAACGCTCTGCTAACCAAGAGTTCACTCACCTGAGTTTCCCTTCTCTCTCACTCTATCGCCTCATTTCATCTTTTTTTCTTGGTCTCTCTCTCTCACTCACACACCGCTACAATCTCGCCTAATGCCTCCAATGTAGGTATATGTACCGCTTAATTGTGTTCTATATAAATTACCTTGTGCTTGAATTTTGCTTCTCGTTGAGGTTTTTGGTTTTCTATAATGTAGCGTCATACTTACATGCTCAAGTGCAATACATATGATCACCTACATATTATATACGTGCAGATATATATTTATATATATACACGTCTACATAATAAATCCACTATCAGCTAAATCCCTGCTCTTTGTTTACCTACAAACTTACTGTATTATGGAATCTGGCGTGTAATCCCACTACATACAGTGATTCGGCTTCTATGCAGGGTAATTGCTCACTCATATTGCATGACTATGTACATATGCCAGGCATAGCTGTTGTATTAATGCCTAGCTATTTTTATGACGAAAACCGTAAGCAAATAAGCATTAGAAGTAGCAGTAGTAGTAGCTAGGAGGGTTATACCTCTTATGACTATTCTCATGCACCGATTCATATGTATCCTCTATACCTTCCCCATATATAATCCCAGTAATAAAATCATACAAGTCTGCCTCTTTATAAGCATCAGGACACATACAGAAAATTTGCAATCTCAATTGAGGTCAGTTCATTGCCCTGCACGTAGTATACATTTTACTCTTACTCCATGCTACTACAACAAAATACACAATGCACACACACACACACTCACAGACACAAACATATGTACAAACACACACACACACACATCCTTCCGTAAGTGCAATGGCCGACTTTCCCGTTATGTTTACTTATTATGTCATAAATGATGATGGGAAACATTTTTGGGGGTTTTTCACTCCTGTCTATAGCGTCATCAGAATTTCCAAAGAAAAGGTATGAGTATGTGTGGGTGCTATAGATTTAACTCTCAACATCTTCTCAAGTGGATCAGCAAATCATGTGTACGAGGAAGTGTACTACTAATCGGGCACTAAATACCCGGAACGCTAATATCTTTAGTTATCTGAAAATTTACTAGGCTAACGCTTATTATGCTTATTGTTTGTGCTACCTTTGGAATTGCTACTTACAGTACACTTCTTACTCAAATACATGCTCTACTCTATATGTATATAGCATAGATATTATGTACAGTTATAGTTATTTAAGGTATCGATAAAAAATTCTTACCATCTCGAGACATTCCAACAGCAATACACTTCTTGAGACGGCAATATTGACACCGATTCCGGTTCACGCGTAAGATACTACATTGCTGATTTTTCGTACAAGGACGATACTGGATCTTTTGTTGGATGGATCGACGAAAGAAACCCTGTGAATAGAAACCCAAAAAATATTTTTATAGTTCATACTCTTTTTAATTACATTTGTCCCAGATACTGTCCTCAATATTATTATAACTGTTGACAATTCACGGTGATCAAATATTTTGAGAACAGTACTCGTATAAGAATGCTATACTCAACCGCCTCAATCATCCATGCATAGCGGAGGAGCTGAAATTAGGAGCAGCAGTACATATATATATGTGTGTGTGTGCGAAGTCAAGGGGGAAAAAGTTCAATGAATACGGAGCATGATACACTAGCGATAGGGAAGTAGGAAATCATTCTAAGAGACACGGTTATCATAACTTTTGTTAGACAAAACAAATGAGGTATAAAAATAATTGTTCCATATCATCTCCTTATGGTTCCAAACTCTTCCCAATAATAATTCTCCAAATCTTGTCATAATTCCTAACCAAAGACTTTACACGCTTCTATAACTTCATCCCATGTCAGGGAATTATTCGCAAGGACTGAGAGCACATCGCAGTTTAGAAGAATTCCATTACATTACATTCCGCATCATATATGTTTACTCGAGCGACTCAATTATCGCATTGTTAGAGTTCTAAGTATTTGGAGACAGTAATAATAGTAATAATTAAACTGCATTCGTTCATCAGCACTTGGTATTTAAATAATAGAGCATGCAACAATTTCCCAATCTTCACTAATGGAAGTCACATATGAATTTTAACCTATAACTTCCACGTCTTGTAAATAACCTCAATAATTTTTGATCGGGCTATATAAAAAATATGAAAGAGGAGAAAGAGGAGCCTATATTTTATGTGTTACAAGAATATAATATAAGCTTGATAAAGACTGGCCGTGCAGTGAGAGAGGAGGAATGGTGTCAAAGAATTGATAAGTCTGATGGTCTAAGCCCTAATAATAACTGCAGCATTGAATAACATGTGATAATTAGGCTGCTAATATAGTCTGCTGCTCACTCACTCTGAGACGACAATAACAAATACATATAATATTGATGTGTGTGTGTGTGTGTGTGTGCTCATATACACAAAAAACAATCATAGTTATTATTCAAAGTAGTTGGTTGTTTAAGAAAAAGACCATAACAACATTCTTCTCCTGAGACCCATAATATGTCTATGCGTTTAGTACAGAGTGTAACTCGGCCGAGATTTAGTAATTTAACCATGGAATAATAATAAAGGAGTCCTGCATAGTCATAATAGATAGGAGCCAACTTCTTAAAAGTAGTTCAGAAAAACTGTACTCCTTTTAGTTACGACAAATTTGGTTACCTTTCATGTTCAAATTGGTTTATTTTTTTTCCTCTCCGTAACCGTTCGTATCCTTGTTTGTTATCGATGAACTTTGTGAATAGTAACATGCGGTCTTTTGTGTACATGAGAACGCATTAGTACATCCATACAGACCAGATACATTTTGCAGTTGCCCTTATATACTTACAATCAAGTATATAAGCATAGAGCTAATGTTTGTGTATAAATAACATATAAGCTCAGGTACTATGGTACTTTGCTTCCTTTTCTCTCTCTCTCTCTCCTAATCGTACATTAGACTCTGGTGTTTCACATATAATCCGTGTCAATGTACATGAGTTTTTGTTGTTGAGAGAGAGCATTCACCAGCAAAGTGCACTGTTCATTGTATCCTGTGTGAAGCTGTAATATTCTAATTCCTGTGTTAAACACTTATGTGTGTAGGGGTATGTTGTAGCATGTGAGAATTCCTTGAGTATTGAATGCATCCCAATGCTATTACCTATGCGTACCCCAAGCATAATACCATAATCGAGTGGAATAGTGTACGGTAGTGGAGGAAATAAAAAGAGGCCAATGACCTCAAGTTGAATGAGTGAGAAAAATCCAGGGCAAAATAAAGTTTGTAAAGTGTGTCGTCGGTCATCCTCGGTCGTTCTCCCCTTTCTCTTACGCAATGCCGTCGCTCGGAAGGAAATGTTTTTTCTCTCACTCTTATTATTGCTCCTCGAACTTGCAATAACTCCTAGTCGCTTACCACCCATATAGTCATAATATACAATATCTGTACAAAAGTCCCATATAAGTCTGAACTATGAAGAACCATGCTGAGCTCTTTAAAGGCTCACCCCCGTCAGTCTCTATACACATATGCTTAACTTCTCTAGTATAGTAAAGAGTAGCATCGAGTTGATATTATATGCATGAGACTCTCTGTGTGTACATTTTCCTCCCGCAACAAAACTCTATACATGCACAAGAGTGTGGTAGTAGTTCAGGACGCGGTCGCGTGCATATCTCCTACACACCAATCCCCATTCCTGAGTTATATACTTTAAGGTCTCCGTCTCTCTCATATGTACAGAGATTGTGTTGGCGAACACAAAAGCTTGGGGTGATTGAACTGCACTTGCGTATGGGAATGAGGAATGATAGATTCAAGCTTAGACAGTGTAAAAGGCAAAAGCAGATATTTTTCCCTATCCCTTCCATATACACACTGGCTGTACAAAACTTACAAACACTCTCTATATCCACATGGTAAAACGCATATATACATCCTTAAAAGGGTAGAGGCTTTTAATGGTATAGGTAGACAGACACTTGAGGTGTTGCAGTTAAGCATTGGGAGTCCAACAACATATATTGGAACACATAGGGAATAAACCCTTTTCGCTTCTCCTGGGTCAATAACATACTCGCTGCTCCCAATTAATTTTTTCGGGACGTTCAACCCTTTTTCTTCTCTCGCTTGCCTTACTTTACTCACACGAAAAGTCATAGGAGCGGGATGCAACGTACTGCACATTTTATCATCTTTTTACTACTTAAACTTACTACATATTACTCTACCACCACTGCTCTCCTCCTCATAACCACCACTTTCCTCTATACATAAATCCTTCGGCCCGCTATCATATATTAAAAAAACAATACCATCAATTCTCCCCCTCTTATTCTCCTCCAACTTCATCACCACCATGAACCACTCCATCTACTTGTAACCTCTCGCAAGTCAACATTGCATTTTTTTTATTATGACGTTCCTCTCTTCCACAGAAACGATGACTCCTCCTAATTACCCTCACAAGTGCTTTTAACTTTTTTTTAACCAGGATGAGAAGTAAAATTTCTTAATAACTGAGATTCATCATCGTACATCTATCTGAAAAACTATAAACTTGAGCACTCTGTTTACAACAGCATGCTCACACATAATAAATTCGTTCAATATCCACAAGTCCCTCTCATCACAAAAGCTCTCAAAACCACCAACTGCATTCTATGATTCTATGGACCAACAGATGTGTTTGTAAATGTGCTTCAGAAAATTGACATCTATCAAATGATTCCTTGAACATCATCTGCAGTGTGTGTACAAATGCTCACACGTTATAGGTCAAGAGTCAAAACTTGTTTGTGCAGTTTTATGAACTCTCTCAGCATGGGACAAATAGTTTACTTGCATCTACTACAAGCTTAAAAATACTATGAATATGAATTCTGTATATTTCTCGAGTCTTCTCCTCACCTCGTGCACATTCCCATTTTTCTCTCTGACACAAGAAGATAATCGCTCATCCTGTTATCCTATATGACTTATTAACTTGTTTCATTATAAACATCATCAAAACTTTATTTTTGAATGGTTCAAACCAATCTCCTTTCCTTTAGGATGTCAAAACCCTTATAAATATTTACTTATGCTAACCCACCAGGGCTGAATCTCACTCAGAAAGAAAATGCGTAACAATTATTATATAGCCCAATTCTCCATACTAACGAAAGTATCATTAATTTCTGTAACTACAATAAATTACATATAGCTTTGGACAGTATGTAGTATCACATATAATGGTGGTAATGAAAAGTAATTGGGTGCATACAAAAGTTGAATATGCTCATGTCCTCCATATTCACACCTATATATTATTGATATACTCTCGCTGACCTCACATCTTTCGAGAGTATCTGGTAATAATTACAGAGAAGTGTGTGCCTATCTATTCTGTAACTGATAATAGAAATGGAGCATACCACCTATTATACATTACGAACGAAGTGCTGAGTCTGCAGTGTTGCACACGTACTTTGTAATCGCTCATCATGGTAAATATAACACAAAGAGTAAAACAATGACATCAGGTATGTTTATAGCATCGGGGCATTTAGGTCTAAAAATTCGAGTCCCATCTGAAGTTATAGAGGTTTCTAATACTATTATTTAGAATAGCAGAGAGGTGTGAAAAAATAACTTTTGCTTGTTCATCTTCCCTGGCTCTATCAGGATTAACAGTAATGAATGACGCGCTGAGAGAGCACCAGGTAACTACAGTTCGCAAAGTTTAACAAACCCTGCCAACAGGTAAATGTATGTGAGGAGCAGGTTCAGTATCCGCTCACTCACTCAGTTCACTCTACTATACACAGCATATGTAGCCAATAGTAATAATGGCCTATAGGGTAGTTGAAAGAATTCAAAGAAAGGGTTAGTTATATCATATATATAGGGAGATGTTGATGGCATGGTCATGGCAATGGTTCGCAAAAAAAAGCGTCCCTCTTTCAGCTATTACGTAGAAACAAGAGAGTTCAGTGTGCAGTACACTCTTACTACTCTGTGTAATGGAAAGCGGTTGAGGTATGTAGTTGGCCAAGTTTAATACCCACTCCCTTTATCTATAAACTATATAATCCACCAGGTGAGTCAGGTCTACTTAATATTGCGTGCCTATTTGATGTTCCTTATATATATATATGTAGGGGCTTGTTTCAGTTGGTGCATACTATAGTTATATAACAATTTTATAACAATCCCACTGAACTCACTCCATGATTACAATCAAAGACCAAGTATATAATATACAGAAAAGGAGGATCATCCACCACGTAATAATAAGCCCAGCTCATTATTACATGCTGGTTTTTTCCACGTAATAAATTTTCGGAGCAAAAAATTACATGTTCATTTCACTGTAATTTCTCCTAAGAAAGACGATGCAAACAACTAGAAGTTTCCCTGTACTACTTCTTCCATATGATGTAACATACTTGCCAATAATCAAGGTAAAACGTATGTACTCCCAATTGCGATGCTGAGCGGTAATGAAGATGAAACGTAGTAAAAGCTAGTAGACTATGACTGACTCATCAGAGTCTGGAATACATGCAAATGCTTGAATATTCACATTAAGAGAGTGCATGCATACATAGGAAAGTAAATTCAATAAAAAGAGTACCTTCTAGTAAGTAATCAAGTAAGTAGGTAAAACATATATAGTGTGTTACACACCAACTGTATACATAGCTGGTTATATCAGTGGGAGTGATTAAGTCAGACAGAGAGAGAGAGAGAGAGAAAAAGGCTGGAAATAGACAGAGCTTGAGGATACAGGAGTATAGACAGTATGTATTATATAGGAACAAGTGGGTGATGAAAGACTCTAACGCACACATTGAAATCATGGAAAAGACTGCTTTGCTCCAACTCTCCTCAGCCTATGCATCCTTCAGCTTATAATGCATGGACCGCATATACATTTAGCCTTGAAAGAGGTTTCGAAAAAAAAAAAGGAAACTGACCTTGCAGCCTTCACAGGAATGAACCCCATAATGGAAACCGGAGGCCTTGTCCCCGCATACACGGCATAAAACTGTCGTTCCATCGAATTCTGAAAAGAAACAAAGATACCAAATATTTTGAGCATTCCAATTTTTTCTTAATTCCATCTCCTATTTAAATATACAAGTTGAAGAGTACAAGCACTGTCAACATTCCCAACCCTGTAGGATTGCTACTGGGTATGAGATGAAGATAAGGTTTTAGTTAAGAAATAGGTTTAATGGTACACATTCTCGTGAAAAGATATAGAATTGCGGATAAAATAAATGAGGAATTTAAAACTCGCAAGGAAACAACTATCCCCTTGCTTGAAGAGCTAATGAAGAATCGTAAAATATGTGTGGTGGCTTCATGACTTGTAATTGGTTGAAGGCTGCACGTATGCACACGAAATTAGATAAGGTTAAAATTAAAACTTAAAACCACAGGACAGGATGTCCTACATGGAAATGTTCACAGAAGTTGTCACCAAAACAAATTTTGATATTTCCAGTACTTACTAGAGTACTCAAATCCAATGATAGTATATAGCTTATTTACCGAAGGTTATAAAAATTACAAATAAATTTCCCAAGTAAATAAATTATAGATGTGGTAAATAGACGTATAGAGAAAAGATGATTTTTGCTTTTGAACAAAGAACTTTTGCTAACCAATCTGCATTTCGGTCGTCTGTGCTAGAGTATAATCCGAGACGGTAGAAGTGGGCACCGGCGGCGGTGAATGTTGATGTGAATACGGATAATTCATTTCGGTTAACATTTCTCTCTTGTCAACTCTCTCTCTCTATGAACTGATTCCGTTTTGCAAAATAGTAGCAAAAATCTCACAAAATAAATCCAAGAACGTGTGTGATGTGTGTATGTAGACAGCAACAATAACGTTGTGTACAAACAACTGACTCTGTAGTGTACTGTAGTAAATAACTAATAAATCCGGAGAATAAAATGGAAAACAGCAGCTTGGTCTGGATGACAGAAGCTGACTGTCGTGAAATTAGATGATGTCCTTCCCGAAAACTAGTAAAAATATTCCAAGACGTGTGTTTCCCAACGTGTCTGTGTCCTATTTGGATAAATGGAGCACTGTGAGCAAACCGAGTGATGAGGAGGATAGAAATTGAGTGTGAACTGATTGGAGTTCTGGAGGAGAGTGAAAGTCAAGTTGGCGGCTGGGTATGTTAACCTTGTGAGGCCGTCAACCCTTGCCTAACCTTCACATTCATTCAACGAACGAAAAACGGATAGGAAAGGAGAGAGAGAGAGAAAAAAAACGAAATGGCTATAGTCTGGTATAGTATAGGGAGCAGACTGTATCTGAGTACCTATTATCCCTGAGTGGGATACATAGGATAAGTTCCAGGGGCAAATCTCCAACCATCTACATATGTGTTTTTCCTCTACTCCCTACTCCTCTATTACTTTACCCATGCTCTAGCTCTATACATACAGCGCTTTGACTACAGACTTATTATGTACATGCCTTGCTAACTAAACTTCCGCGGGAGGATACTTTATAGCTTTGAGGCATGCTTTGCTCAGGAGTACATGCCATGGCTAGAGCATAAATATGTATCTACCTGTTTTGAAGTTACCTTCATGCATGCAAGGCCTGGCCTATGATGTATAGATGATGAGGATGGTGTGACGAGAGTATTCGTCTCTCAAAAGCTTGTCTAAATACACATATTCATCAGTTCCTTCCCCTTTTTCTTTCAAGTTTCTTCACCTGTATTCTATACCTATATAGTATTATTATTCCTGACGGCCGTCCGTCTTCTTTTTCTGATCACTAAAACCGATAACCTCTTCTACTATATACTACTACAGCCAATAACAATAGCCTACCAACACACCAAAAATCACGTCTACCTACTAAAAAACTCCTTTCTTTCTCCGTCACAAGCCCGCGTATACAAGCAACGCACATCACAGAGGACACCAACCTATTTTATAAATTTGGCCACCTCTCCCTAGGCCCACTAAATATACACATATCTTCATATACCTCAACAGCTTAAGCCTTCCAAGTAAAGTACCTAAGTAAAAAATTCTCCCCGAATGGATTAAAAAAAAAAAGGAATGTTAAGTATATACTTAAAATCCTAAAAAAAGAATATCCATACAAAGTGATTTTTTTTCCAAGAAAATGAATTTAACTTGATGCTGTTTTTAGTACAAATTTTGTTTTTAATTTAGCTTTCACTCCATTCCCTTATCCCCTACACAAAAGCCCTCTTTCACACTTGAGTGATTCCAGATTGAAACAATGTCTTCACTCTGGCTGGGCCATAAACTTGAATAGATTTAGAATGGTAGAGGAGAGAGGTACACGCACTGTCAGGGTTACAGCCTCTGAGCCCTTGAAAGGAAGCCAGTAATGGAAAAATGTGTGTCCTCGTACTTGTCTTTGAATAGTTTGGGTCAAAAAAATAACCAAAAATAAACCTCAGCAGAGTCTTAACTTAAACGTTAGAGACGCATCAAATACCCAAGAGGTTAACAACATCATATTAACCATTTACAAAATATAGCCACGAAAAATGTAACCTGGAAACTCACTTTGTTCTCTAACCTATACAACAACAACAACTCTTTCCAAAACCCTTCATTTCATCCTCAATATGCATACCCTTAATGGGTTAACTTTATTCTATCAAATTTTAAGAATCCTATAAACGTCCGCTGTAGAATGACCCCATTAAGTGTCAATATCTCCTGTCCTTTGTCCTCGCTACTACTATATAGAATCCATGAACTTGATTAACCAATATTTTTGATATTTTTTATGAGAGCATTCTGAGAGTTAATAATGTTGATTAGATTTCACAATGTTAGATAATAATAAATTATAGCTTGAACGTGCAAAGCCATAGGATAAGGGTAATACCCCACAAAAGTACATCCTCACATCACGGTATGTGCTCTGGGCTCTTTTTTAAAGTGAATCAATATGACAATTGAAAGGAACATTGTAATCAAAGATGTAGCATAGGAGGTAGTGGGTATGTAGTTGAAACCTTTGGTAAATAGATACTTGTTGATGATGAGAGAACACGCTGATAACCTGACTTTGTTACCATCCCCCGCCCGCTAAAGCACGGGGTTTAAGTACTTCCTTACGTTTTTTTCCCAACTCCAATCACTCTCATCATCCTCCTGTACCAAATACATATTTCTGCAGGTTCTTGGCCTTTAATTTCCACAAGTGTTTACAAGTTTACCAGATAAAATCATAGATCTTGACTTTTTTTGTGATGATTCCACAGGTATGTGCGTATGTATTTACACGTCCCTACAGTAAAATCCTATTCTCCCCTACTACATATACGTTATATTCCAGTAATTGGTTGCGGATTCAATGCATGTATATGTAAGCTTCTAAACCATGATAAACTATAGGATTTTCCATCATGTCATTATTATGCTGTTGTTTGTTCCGAGGGGGATGGGTGGATTATTCGGAAAGGTACGTTGTACGGTGTGCAAATTCCTTATATAAGACTATACGGACTTGAATCTCTGTATGGGTATGCGGAGGAGAGAAAAGTCATTGAATTCTGGAATAGTAGTATGATGGTTGATAGGACACGATGCTAAACAATAAACGAAACGATTTTTTTGCTCTTACTTTGCACTCGGGCTGTACATACTATTTGGAAACTTTTCGAGACTAATGCACCAACATCAACTGCAAGGCTAAGCTGTTGTTCAAGCTCTCGTGTCAGTGTACTAATGCCATTGCATATTATTAGGTACTAAAAAGAGGGGACCAGCCCAACGGGGATCTCATCTTCAATCTTGAGAGTCCAAGCCAGAGAGAGAGAAAGAGAAAGACTATGTGGTAACGACGCAATTCTCCCACTATGTCTCTGGTATGCACATGTGAGTGAAACATGTAGGGAATATATAGAGATCTATATGAGTGCAGACGAAGAAGCGTAGCCTAGCCAAGCTACTGCCGTTGGGATGGAAGACTCTAGAGAGATACATACGAGAGAGTCGACGAGTTGAATGACTTTCAGTTTCTGGCCCGGTTCAATAATCGAATGAACTTGGGTTACTTTTATGTAATTATTATGTTGTTGAGTGGGTAACTTGTTTTTTCTTCCTCCTTCGCTGCCTATCTAACTCAAAGAATTTTTCTTGCTCTTGCTCTCTCATAAAACTACTCCACACATATCAGACCCTTATTACACATATTTCTCTCCCTTGAATAATATACACACACATTATACGTAGAACGTAGATTTTACCAAAAGCCTCCTCCTTTTTATCTCAAGCACTTTGTCTATCCACAATCAAACTTGCACAAATTCGGACCTATACACTCAACTCTTATACGTGTATGACTTATACATATAAAGCTCAAGCTTTACTTGTTTTGTGTAGCCACAAATATGTTAAAAAATCTCAAGATTTTCTTTTCATCTTTCTTATCATCAAGCAATAATGGTGTAACAATTTAGCCCTACAATGATCTTCCTTCCTGGTAGATTACTTGGAAAAACTTGTTCATGCCACTAGTGAGAATCTATTTATGAGGAGATTGAACTGAGCAAATCAAAATTACATGATTTCATGCATTAAAGCTTTTTTTCTCCTTTAATTTTTACCACTCTGTTATTGTCACTATTGTTGAAGTAAGAACTTGTGTGTGCATATCTAATTTAAGTTTCACCATAAAAGCAGTCCGTGAAAAGCTTAGGATTTCAGTGGAATATGAATATATTTGCGAATAATTATTACATATGAATTTCAAAATTCGAGACAGATAATACTCCCATAAAAAAAATTCATGTAAAAAAGGACTTTGATGGGAGCACGTGAGGTAAAATGGGTACAATGTACAAGGCCTGCAATTTTGTCAATACACACTGTGACTTGCAATTCTGTCAACATTAAAGGAGCCAATTAAAAGTTCATTATACCATAGAACTGTGAATATGTGGATATTTGAAGGGTCATCCACATTGAACAAACTAACCTCGTTATCTTGCTTACATAACTCATTGTAGAGTTGGCCATGGTTAATGTATTATCAGTAATGCTTTAAATAAAATGACTGATTAAGCAAATGCATCTGGTGTCATGTCATGTGTATTTTTGTTTCGTCTACCACTGATATCCAGTAATTTGACACTATTTATTAACTTCACGATGGAAATCATACTCTAAATAGACATCAATTAAATTATTACAAGTTCCCAAAAATGCCGGCAGAGATAGAGAGGGAACACAATGTATATGTACAATTATTACCCTATTGTCCTTCCATCATAAATAACAATCATGTTTGAGGTCTTTAGTATAATGTAAACATGTCAGAGTTCATGGTGAGGGAAAATTCCAAGCACAGAAAGGTCCACCGACCAAAGCTCTGTCCCTGGCCCTTCCAAGTATACCCAAGCGGTCAAGGGAGTCCAAGTCCAGGAAAACGTCCAGGTGATTAAAAGGGTTTTCTTGGAAAAGTGTCCAAGTTCATTTAAGAGGATTGAGAGGAAAGGCAGGTGTGGTGTGTATTTCCACGACATGGTCAAGGATTCTATGTATACACACTATATAGCCATAAGTACAGAGGAGATGTGGTCCAGGTGTCAATGCCCAAGGTGTCATTGTGGTATATAGAACCATACTAAAGACGTCAATGGACTCATACTAGCTCTTGGCTATATGGCTAATTATGGTCAACGGCCCTTACTTTGAAAATCAATAGTGGCTTGAGCCTTCACAAAAACACGCTATCCATCAATGGGAGATATTTTTGGTTGATTCATTTAAGAAAATAATAAAATGGAAGAGGGAGTCATGAGAAAAATCTAAGCAATCAAGGATTCTTCATGAAATATTTTGTAAGTGGAAATTTTGTGTGAATCAAATTTACGTAACGGTGATTGCGTGGTGGTGACAACACTTGACGTGTTTTCTTCATATAGAGAAAGAGATTGCCAAGTCTTTGTTCTTATTTGCCTTCCTCCTTTTTCCTCTCGTAAACGAATGCGTATGTATATACTATGGGAAGGATGAGAACCGTGTGATTGAACTGTACTCACGTCCTTTTCGTGCTGTAAAGGTTCTTTGGGTGGTAATATATAGCACCATACAATTCTCTACTGTATATAGTATATGTGCTTTCCTTCTCGACCTAAATCCCATGAGGTTTTTACGAATGTGCTCACAAGAGCAAGGTATGGTCAATCATATAATGGCTAAAAGAGAGAAGGGAAGGAGACGCTTGAACAACAAACAGTGCTACATCCTGGCTAGTGCTTCGGGAACGACAGCATGATCAAGTTCCCGATAGAGTGTGCGAGTGGTTATCTTGGCCAACTTATGTATTCAGCAAGCTTGTAATAAATCCATGAGTCTGTGGTGTATACTCGCACAGATCCTATGTGTGTGCGTATGCATAGACTGCAATGTATATAGTTCATGCTCCCACAGAGTTGACTCACGTTTGATATAGCGTAAGGCTGTACATACGCATGACACATACCTCCACTTTATACTTTCATGATTACCATTCAAAATATGTATATTGAGAGCTAAAGGGAAAGGGTAAAATAGGAAACCAAGGCAGTTTGATGCCCTATTTAGAGTTCGTGACCTGACCTCCTTCAACAACCTAACAGAATGCCATAGAATGCCAGCCTATGCACTATAGATGCTCCATAGAAGTATAGTGTATAGTATCTCCCATGTATGTATGTTAACCTCATATCGTCATACATGTCTCAAGTTTGGTTTGCACATTTACCCATATATATATATATATATATATATATACATACACCTTCTTACACACATTCATCTATATACTTTACACACAATTTCACATACAAGATAAAATATAGGAATACATGAGGGAATACGCAACAGCTCAAGCTATGTAATGTAATCTTCCATGTGTGTGTGTGTGTGTGTGTATGGATAGTTTATAGTGTGTGAGTGTGTGTCGCGCGCTCCTTCTGCTGCTCTTGTTTCTATGACGATGACCCACTAAACTCTTGATGAGTTGAACGAACTCTCACTATATTCTCTCGTTGAAAGTGAAGTTTTTTTCTACCTTCTTGGTGGGTGTCTGATTTCAATGTTGTATTATTTACTTTTTATTGTCATATCATCATCACTCGCCTCTCTGACCTGTCCGATATTTTAAGCGTTGCTAAATAATCTAATTATTATTATATTATTGTAAGTATCACATCAGCTACTTCTTTTTTCCAAACTACACAGATATGATGTCATTCATTTGTTCACCATGTGTTACTCTATGTCCTAATTTGAGGACACTATCCTACTTCGACTAAGCTCGGAATGCACTTTTACCCTAAAAACATCTATTGTATAATCATTCAGACAGACGTTATATACTTGTCCCTTCTCTAACCACTCTTAACGCATTCTCATTCCTAATATGCTAATGTACTCACGTATACATAATCCCATTACTTACACTTTTTTCTATGATGATTGACCCTTTTAGTGCCCTTATTATTGCTTTAGCAAAAAACTTCCAATGATATTATCACTCATACACGGAAGGATTCCAGGATGTGTTCCCTATACACTGTACCCTGCATTTACTTGTATCATAGTTTTTCATCGACTAAATTTAAGTTCCGGTAGTGAAGGCCTTGATTGATAGGGATCAAATGTTTAATGGTTTAGATTACGCTTTAAGTGTAAAAGTGTAAGCATTCCGCTGGAGTGTTATACTTCTGTTAAGACTTTACGAATAAGAAAAGTGCCGAATCTGATTGAAGTGAAGTAAGCTTCGTGGTGTCAATAAATTCACCACGATGTGCCTATGCTTAAATATGTTTCAAAATCTCAGTCAGGATAATTTGACTCGGTGACCTAAAGGTGGGTGTCTGAGCCGAACGTGATATGATTAGTTATTGGGACTGCTATAGCGAGGCTAATTATATATGCACGTGCTATTTATTAAGGTTATAGGGAGATAGCTGCTAATAGGAATTAGGATTGCTTCTCTGCACATCATGTATCTGTAGAGTGTTTGAGGATAGTGAGAGACCAATATTAACATGTACATCATAGGTTCTTGTGATCATTATACAGTACATAACTATGGATAGATATGAGCACATGGAATGACAAGTATACATAAGAAGGTGTTTTTAGGTGAAGGTGTAGGGATGATTTAGTTCGAAAACCTGTGTGGGTATAAATGTGTATGTTTGTGTATAAAAACGTGATGCCAATGGATCCTTTAGCTTTGCTTTCATGTTTGGATAAACATAGAGGAAAACTGTATGGAATCTATAGAGCTTTAAGCTCTATATAAAGTGAGAGAGAGAAAGAGAGAGAGAGAGAAAAATGGAACAGCATAGGAGCTAGTACGGCTATAACGGAGAAGGAATGGAAAGAGGTTCAACGAACTGACCTACTTTCAATGCCTGCAGAGTACATTCAACTCGCGGCCTCATTTTATCTTTCTAGCTCGTACACTCTTAATTTGCTCCACATTATATACGCTCATACATATTGTTTCATTGGTTCGGGGTGATGGGCATGAAATAAAATTTGATAGCAGTTAAAATATGTTTGTGAATCCCGATTCATGTCTGATTATGATTATGCGTAAGTCGGATGCCGTGGAGGATGGAATATACTAATTTTGTTACAACAATTACTCTTATACCCTTAAAGTTATTTACTCCGATGTCAAAAAACATGGTTGGTACTTTTCAACAACTGACCTGCTAAAATCCGACCCAGCAAGTCATCCCTTGACTTAATTGAAGACTCTGAAGAACTGGATTCGTCCGACTCATGTCCCGAATCCGGAGACTGAGTATTCTTCCGTTCAATGTGATTCACTGTCATTTCGACACACTGATTACTATTCCTCTCCTTGTGATATAATCCTCGCAAAGAAGCGATTCAATTGTACTTTTATTTGTAAAATAAGAATAATTCTTTATCCTTATATTTGTAATGTATTTAGTTTGGGCGAAGAAACAACTTCCCTCCAAAACCTTTAAGATTGAAATCACCACAGTTACTCACACACACACAGGTGTGAATTAGTATGTACGCAAGGTAATGTACACTTCTCCCGCTCAATTGATTGACTCAACGAGATAAAAATTTTGCAAATTGGAATATTCGCAAGAAAAAACGAGATTTTTTTGCAAGTTGAAACACTGCGACTCAAGCATTAACACTTGTTTGTGGATTGTTATAACTTTGATTTGAACTAACTTTTGATTTAAATTTGACACTGTACTAAAAGGAGTCTAGTACGATTAGACTTGACGCTCTTTCCAATACGATGTTTACATTTAGAATGGCACCAAAGGATTTCTCTTCTGCCGTTAACTTTTGCACGCTAAAAATCCTCTCCTGTCTTGCCTATACTGTAGCTTGTCTATATTGCTCAAGCACGTGGAGCTGACTGAAAAACTCACGATGAAAATTTCGCTGCCTTTGGAATCTGAGGAGTGTGAGAGCTTTTCCGCAGCCGCTATACTTTTTTACTCTATGCTAACACAACATTAACAGTTACTCTCGTTCACTGTTCTACTATTACCCAATGTTACCTCTCTACCTATATTTCTAGAGGTTGGTACACACACTCTACACATTTTCAGCTCACGAGGTCTTGTGTGCGAGTGAATATATATATATTATATATATTCGTGTGTGTACAACAGATAGGAAAATGTTTCTAGAGTATTTAGTTGTTAGTTAGTAGATCTCTGATTGCCAACCATATGAATGCAATGGATATGAGCTAATAGTAACAAAACAGTCTCTCTTCTGACTCTGACTGAGCAAAATAGTGAGAACTATATACATTTCGTTCAAGTTTTACTTACGTGTTACGCAGAGTTCATTCACTTGTCCTCATATACTTACTCCTATATACACTCTGCACTCGCAGATTATCAACTCCATTTCCATACAGCACACATTCCCATGTAAACACACTCAATCCCTAGACCCATATATTATACACAGTTTTCGTAAGGCTCTACAACACTTGAACTGATAACGGTGAAAAGTAGAATCTATCAAACGTCAAAGCTTCAGAGTTAAACATACCATGCCAAAATTGCCAATAACAACACACCAACAAAACTACAGCTATCCCTAATAACCTAAAATTAGTTCTATCCAACTGATTTATTAATTACGTCAACCATCCACAAGAGTACAAATATCCCCCCCCCCCTCCATACACAAATCCATAGCATTGAATATTTCAGTCGGTCATCCAATTTGGATAAGTTGTAGAAAATTTGAAAATAATCCCATCTTCAAATTTCTCAACATAGTAAATTTGTTCCCTTTTAACGCATTGACATATTTTACAAAACTCGTAAGATCAGTTTGCGCAGATCCTTCCAAGTATCGAGCCACTGACAGCAGGGAGAGAGAGAGAGAGTGAGTGGAAGATTTTCTTCAACTCAACGTTTAACGTTCCCAGAAAAATCCAACTCAAATAAAAGAACTGCAGGAATAGATAGACAACGGCATAGGAGAGAGATCCCATCCTGAGCAGGAGCGTTGCAGGAAAGGGTTTCGATGCAAGTCAAATGCAAGAGGGACGCAGTAGTAAACAAAGATCCGCTCCTACCACCATCTACAGTCCAATTCTTGCATCATGGTTGAAACAAACCGGGACCGTTGTGTTCCCTATCTGGTTGTAGATAGAGCAACAAACCAACTTTTCTTCCAGGCGTCACCCTCTCAATGTTGCACCCTAACTATACACCTAACTTATTCATATGGACCTGTGTGAACTTATGCAGCTACTCTACATTGTAGAGTCTATACATATCCCATCAAAATCTATATACTCATACTCTTACATTCTCACCATAGTCATATAGAAAAGTACACAAAGGGGGGAAATATAGCGTAGGAAGATGTCTGGTGCATCCGCAGTTATAGATAGAGCTTGAGTGAACAAGTGAAAATTCTTGGTTGGTTCCAAGTGCACTAGTACACCTTTTCCCTACATATTCTTCCCTTCTGGATTCTCAATGAGAAATATACATATTGAATCCCGCGTACTCGCATAGCTAGACATGAAAAGTATAGCTTGGCGTATCATCTCCACAACGTAGGCCCCACGAATAGTAGCACAAATAGTGGTTTGCTGCTCGTCCTGGGTATATAACAACTTTGTGTGTAAAGAATGTTTCACTCTCTCCTTCAATAAAAGACTTATATTCCATGCATAAGAGTCTAGTGTCTAGCCAACAGTATAGTATAGTATACTATAGCTTCTCTTTGAAAAACTCCTAGATACATGTCATACACCTACTACACTTGGCTACGGCCTCATGTATGTCATTTGGCTTCTTCCTTTCTCTCCCTCTCTCCAACTCTCTGAAACTCACCCTCCTGCTTTATAGGCATGCAGCAAAATGCTCCTCCTTTCCTATACTTCTAAGTATTTTAATACAAAGGTGGAAAAATCCACAAAACTTATGTGCATAACTCTCCCTGACTCATGCTATTTTTTTTACTCCGGCTCACTTTTATGTACACCTATTTACCTCCAATGCATACATTTTTTTTCTATTTTACCAGGTAAACTTATAAACAGAGTCACATGTGTCTTCAAGCTTTACCTATTTTCGGCTCTGGTATAATTCCAATAGTAAATACTACACAAGCATTTTTTCTCCAAACAAACAAGAAAAAGAGAACCAGACACAGTGAAAAAAAAATTAAACCATGAGAATAAATTATTCTCATAGATTATTCTGTAAAATTGCTATTCCTTCTCCTTCCCGGAATTAATATCCTCAATAACATTACTACTCGTCCAATCCTCCTTCCCTCTGGAAATGGCCTATGTCTTGAATATTAGGAAAGTGAGTTGGGCGATATGGCTCAACCTCAAACTATATATCGTGTATGAAAATAGTAATATATTAATGTCATTAGTAACTTTTTTTTTGGTAGCATGAAAGAACGGACGGGGAAATTCGGTTACTACCACACACATACATTTATTTATCCTCACAGTAATTTCCTCTTTGCTCCTGCTACATGGTACACATTTAGACCTTCTCTAAATGTGTAAACAAATAACATTGGATATAGTTGGAAGAATATTCCTTCACAATTCAACAAGGGTTTTTATATTTAAATAATTGCCAGTACATTGGTATGGATGCAAATAACATGTCTATGCTAATATTTGACGCTTGATACATACTCTGTACAATAATAGTAGTACATGATGTGTGGAATACTCCACATGGACAGCACGTTGTATCTCCCTCGACTGCATAACGTGAGCCACATACTGATAAACTTAATAATAATATATGCTAGTTACTAACTACAATGCTAATTTCTGTAAGAAAATAATATTATGTAAGACTAGGAAGAAGGAATTTCTAGGATAAAATATCCTTATCGAAAAACCGTTCATGGCATTACTCATTTTCGTGTTCTCATTCTCTATATAGTAAAGGATATTCTGAGAGAGGGAGGACGTGTCAGTGAGACTATTCTTGTATGGTTTAAGGACCATAATAACAAACCATGCACGTATGGACAGAAGCTTCTTCTATAGGGAATTTATACCAGATGAGAGAATAGAATAGCACAGGAGAGAGAGAGTAAGAGAGAGAAAGAGCGAGAGAGAGAGAGAGAAGAGTGGAGAGCTGCGTGTGTGCTCAGAGTTTTGGTTTTGGTGTGTGAGAGTGTGTGTATCGTCTGAGTAGAGTCTACTCTTAGTACGATAGGTATATGCCTGTAAGTTAAAGCGGATGGTGGTATGTATGTAAAAAAGCCTTTGCTCCACTGAAATAGAGAACAACGAACTCTCGCCCTTGGAGTTGTTATGAAGGTTGTGCAATTCTATATACGAGAGTCGTATGTTTTTGAAAGACGAGAAATCTCGTCAAATGCGCGCTCCTTGTTGCAAGTATTACGTATGTTTTTATTCCTTTTCATCGCGTACTCTACCATGGCTTATAGTTTGTACTCATGCTTTTTCTATGCAACGCTGCGGCGTTCTTCTTTTGCTTTTCAAATCACCTACCCTGACTCTGCTCCAATGCCCATTTATGTACATAACAAGGAGCAATGCAGCTCTCGAGCTTGTGTTGTGTTGGGGATGAAGATGATGAGAGTGATTAAAACTTGAGCAGGTATGCATCTGCACCATTCTCATTTAACCAATGCTCAATATAATGTGCCCAGTGCCTGGAGCACTTTTCATGTGTCATTGTTTAGAGCTGTCATATTCCATTCCAGCATATTCCTCTCCAATGATAATCGGAGCGCCTAATGATTTTTTCCCTATTTTTTTCTAAACAAAATCCAATGAATCATAAAGTCAAAGTGAATCATATATTTGACATTCCTTTTTCCGTCGCGGCAAAGATTCAGAGAAGCGTGAAGCTGTGAACAGGGTTTTTTAAAGGAATATATTATGTATATATTCAGACAGAAATCTGTGTACGGAATTCCCATAAACAGCATTGGTCATTGATGGTTAGAGTGACGCTATATGCAACAATGACAGGGCTTATAATAAAAGTTTGATTTAAAAGTGATGATAAAAAGGAGGAAATGTGCATTTCCACTCTAGAGTAATACTATACGGTTATGTAGTTGGGGGTGTTTTTGTTGTAAGGATTGAGTATGACAGGAGATAGAGGGAGAGGAGATTTGTGTATGTAGAACGTACATAGAACAATGATGGGGCCAAAAGCATTGGATTATTGGCAGTGCTTTGGCTTGATTACTGTGAAGGAGAAAAAAATGCATCGGAGAAAAATTTCTTCTCTCTCTTCCTTTCTTTTTCTTTGAATATAATGTTGGATCCTTTTGAGTATAAATAGCTCCACGTGTATAAATTTTTCGGGGTATTCGGGTAGCTTTTGGTTGGGTCGTCCGACGGGTTTTCTGAGTGTGTGAGTGAGAGAGTAGACTATTCGGAGCAGTAGGGTGTTGCCATGGTGAAGAAAACTTTACTCTCACTTGACTCCCCCTCGTCGTTTTCGTATGTGTAGTGTGTGTGTGAAACCCTTGTACCCAGAGAGAATATTTTGCCTTGTAACTGAGGGTTTCTCTCTCCCTCCCGCTATGTATATATACAATCCTAGCAACCCTACTCTCTCGCTTTCTATATATAAAAGTATAGGACGCGTCCGTATTATTATTTGAAACGTAATAGAAAAGGGAAGGAGCCTACGAAGAGAAACAGTGAGTGAGAAAGGGAGAGAGAGGGAAAAATGACTGCTTTTTGGCTCAAGCCATCAATGCCTTTGAAGGGAGTTACATAATGTTTTCCCCGTATGCATCTATAGAATGAATTCAATTGATAACCTACTACTCTCAAGATGGGCCCTTCTCCTCACTAACTTGGCCTTGAGGGTTACACTCTAAAGGACCGCGTGCTTTCTCCCAACATTGCCGGCAATTGAAGCCACGCGAGCAGACGCTACAGCAATAGAATTCCTCGGCTTGTTTGTGTGTGTATGTAAACATATGAAGGGCTCGGGAGGTAAATCAATATTGACAGCTTCAAGGAAGTGACACTTGGTTTACAGCTCAGATAATTATGATAGAAGCACAGTTAAGGATATAAAATGTGAGACTGTTCGAGGGAAACTAGTGAAAATACTACGAGGAAAAATTTTCAAAAATAAAAATACAGAGTATGAGCAAGGCTTACCCAAGACAGGAATATCTCCGTTGGTTGTTTTGACGGGTGGTAGCGGAGCACGGAATTCACTCATAGTCCCTTGCTCCTTACTAAGGATATGGTACTTTAAGGTTCCAAGCACTGATTTCAATTAGAAATTGAAGTCATTTAAAAAACCGGGTAGTTTGTCGGTAGAGATTTTTCCAGGGCTTTTCTATAGTGTTGACTTGACTGAACTTGAACTTGAACTGTTTCCCCAGTGATACAGTCTGAGTCCGTGCGGCCTGCGCATGGGAATTCGTCCTCGAACTCGGGTATTCAACTCTTTTTTCGTCTCTCGCAGAGCTATCGTCGTAATTCCTTGCTGATTTTTTTCAATACATATACTATACATACAAAACATACACATAGTAGACACAGACACACACACTTTCAGACTTCGTCTAGTACTTACTACTCCTCCGTCTCTCTCTCTCTCTCTCACACTCTCGGCTTCCAGCCTATACCGGCCTGCATATTACCTACATTGCATACTTTTTGCCCTGCATACATAGAAAATGCCTCAGATTCCCCTATTTCGTCTATCTTCCCCTATATGACCGCATACATTCATATGTACTTGGAACGTTTTGGATTGTATCATCCACCACGCAGGGTAAATTCTACTTGAAAACAACTCAAAAACGTTGAGTTTATTTCCACTGCAATCTAATGGCCATTTTGCATTTACAATTCTATACACATGAGAAAACATGAGAAATACTCCTGACTGAGGTTAAAACACACGCTTTAGTTTTAACCACTCCGGTTTTTTTCTCATTCCTCTCCATACAAGTTATTATGTATGGGTGTGTAGTATTGGTGAGTATGTGAGTTTACATGTGAGGATATGGAAGCTTCGCTTGGTCGAAATCAGGGTACTGCGTCGTGTGTGTGTGTGTGTCTTGTATCCTTCGTTTATTCTTTTCCTTTAAAACTCCTTCCCTCTACTTTTATTCTTGTACTTGAGTTCTTATTCTTCCGTGCAATTTCCATTTCGTCGTAAATTCCTCGCTTATCTCACAGTAAGGCCATCAATCAAATCAGCATTGCAAAGCCAATGTCAATGTTACTTTTACTTATACATACATCTCTATAGTACATGAGGGTACTTTTACACACTCCGACGAGCCGACACTACTGAACTTTTAGAGAGGAAGCTTTTTATAGCCAAAACCAAATCGTTACATAATAAAAAAAAAAAAAGCCTGCACAACTTTTAAAAATACACCCTTGTTCCACTGAATCTCATCTCTCCTTCTGCTCTACTACTCTCCTTTGTTGAAATTCTTGTTGAAATATCTCATGAAAATTATGTCGCTTCAAGGTTTTTAATGTGGAGGCATCAATTTACCTCACAAAAGCATCATCAATAATAACAAAATAAACCCATCCTCCCTATAGGATACGTAATCCTTCATTATTAAAAATCAGAAGAGGCATTATAGTACATAAAAAAATTTTTTATCACTAGTTACATGTGATAATAATTACCCCTACAAACTAAGCTGTTCTGTGGTTGCTGTGAGTTGTAAAGGCCCAAAAGTACTTGGAGTATCTTTGGACTGTGAGGATTTGAGTGCATAGAAAAACCTAGCCCTTCCACCGTGTTACTGACGCCTACTCTAACATTTACTACATACATAGAAAGAAATATCTACATGGAATAGTTAGCAATAAAAATGGTTGAGTGCGGACTTTATCAAATTATAGTGTATCATATATCTATGTCATGCTCTGATGACATAATTATATCCAATCTCTTATTCTACGCTATAAATGTACGGAGAGCTTAATTACGTTCAGAGAAAAATAGATAGAAAGGAGTGTAAGGAGTTTAAGGGGATGAGTTAATTTGGTTCAATTGCAAATATAGTGACAACAAAATAAATTACCCTGTTCATTATATAACCTTGAGGCTATCTAAAGTTATTAGAATTTTTATAGCGTACAACATACAACGACTTCTATAACTTACATTGGAACTTCAAAAATAAATCCTGCACTTTTCTAACACAAACAAGTAAAACTATGGAGGTTATGGAGTAAAAGCCATATCTCGTACATGTGCCATTCAAAAGCGCTTCTCTCTCTCTAGACCAAGCGTGTGTGTTTGGCTCAGTATGTATATGCATGTATGTGTATAGCTGTGGAAAAGATAACGCACGCACGTTTGTGTCAATTTCAATACATGCGTTGCATACATAATAAAAGTAGCTTTTACTCCAAGCCGGGGCTTATACTCTCTCTCTCTCCCACTCTTTCAATGCTTAAAGGTCTCTCTCGCATGCACCTCTCCATTCTATCGTATACAGACTATATTATGACACATAAAACTTGTATAACATTATCAAGCCTTGGAGGCATGTTACTTTCCCCTTCAGCGGAACCTGACCAACAGAGAGGCAGTGAGTTTACGCGCAAAATCCTCAAGAAAAATTTACCTTCTCCGATCCCACCAACCCCCATCAATTTCGACCAGGCCCGGAAATTTGGAGAAAATAATTAATCAAAGTACCATCCACCCCCTCTACATAGACCTTCACTGTAAGAATCCAACGCTGGGGGAAATTATATTCCCTCAAATTCTTCCCTTTCTCCATTCCCAAAAATACAGACAGATATTTTCCTACTTCCTAGTCTATTCCTATATATGCTAGCTCAAAATAAAGTATTTATAGTAATGGATAAAGTATTAATGTGTGTGTATGAAACTATTATTAGTATATATGAAACTATGGAGGGATATTGAAGACAGAAGAAAATAAGGCGAGTGAATGAATTTGAGTGGGAAAACCTGCGTGTGGAATATGACAAAAGCCATGAAAAAAAATCCGAGTTAGGTCAATGGCAAGGTAAAGTTTGTTAGTTTGATTGGTGGAGATATGGAGAGGATACGAGTAATTATGATTATGATTATTATTATTGGGAAAAAACAAAATATTTCACAAAGGTTGAAGGTTACTTGGTGGTGATTGCTCGTTATAATGCACGTTAAGAAGAAGACTATGATGACGTTGAATTGCTCCCAAGAGATTGTTGATTTTTTCTTGTTCCATAGCTCAACTCACGGAGGTTGGTTCAACTTGAATTTGTCTCATGATAAATAATTATTATGCTTGATTTTCAGGTGGGGTGTAACAACCATAATGTTCATATCATTTTATACTTGCTCTCCTCCTATATATTATTCCTATATGTTGTTCACATAAGAAAATATTTCTTGAAAAAGAGATTTTTTTTCCTGTACTACTGTCTCACTATGAGAGTGACTGTGAGTATTTGTAAAGGTAGAGTTTTTCGTATGGAGTTTGGACGTGCGGTTCGTTCATTTTGCTGACAAGAACCTTCGTATATAGTAAAAGCTATGGTGGATTGCCAAGAGCATTTAGTGGAATAAGTTTGCTTGGTGTTTCAAAAGTGTAAGTACGAATTTGAATGTGAGGCGCATGGCTCAAGGGGGGAATGAACGCTTTTCTTTTTCGTGTATTAAATTATAAGAGAGAGAGAGAGAGAGAGAGACTGAGTCTCTGTTTTTTCTTTTACCAGTAAGTATTACATATACATTTGAAAGCATCGTTCCAGAGACTTTTGCCATCATAAGAGAACTTGAAGATTGTCATGTTGTTACATACAGAGAGAAACTTAAAATACAGAGAGAATGATGGGAGAAGAAGGAGATTAAATCCTTGGCATACGACGTGCTCCTCTATAAGAGCTCTGCACTTTTTCTTCCATGCTTCAGTGTACTTACTCATTATAGATGTTCCACAGTATAGACATACGCTCATACATCTAACATATATATTATATCCATATAATATATACGACGAGCGACGAGGATGATAATGTTGACGAAACGGTGAGACTATTGACTCGGTGACTTTGCAAATGTACACTCAATTATGTACACTAGCACTGTAGAAGCTATTGAAAAATGTTTTCCACTTCCATTGTACCGTGCAAACTGTGGTTTATCTTTTTAACGCTTTACAAACCTCCTCTTCTCCTTTATTTCATATTCCCTCTCAAAGGGTTGAGTGGTCGAAGTTTCATAAACATATCTTTATACATCCACCCTTAAAAATGCATAAGGTAAAAATGCAATTGAATCTAGAGCTTTTTCTCACTTTCTGTCTAAGTTCACACTCACAACAATAGCATATTTGACTCTATTCATGGACGTGAGAGTCGACATGAGACGACTTTGAAAAACTAATGGCAGGTGATTGTAGTATTGTAAAAAAAAAATTTATAACCATATATTGCAAACTCTTCTATTTTCTTTTTTTCCCCTCTCCGGACAATGAAACATAAAGGAGGGAAGGTACTTCTGAAAATAATTTTTATGAGTGGAGATTCATTGCATTGCCACACTTTTCAAATGTAATCCTATAAGTATTTAAGTTCTTTTCGAACTCATATGTATTAGAGAGGACTCTTAAAATTCAAGACGATTTGAAAACATAATGCAAAAGACTTGAATTTAATGAACACTTCAGCAAGTTCGCGCGTCTTCTGTCTCGCTCTCTCACATACACACACACACACATTCACTCTTCTCCGAATGTTTACCTTTCGTCCTTGAAATTGCTTTCCAAGGGTATTATCGTGGAAGGCTTTATGGTTTCTATGTAGTCAGGATCCTACATATATATTCTACATGTGTAGGTATATTTTCTATAATAATAACAATTTCCAAGGAGTGTGGTTTACAGTGAAGGGAATTCATGCCAGTACTTTAGTTGCACATATGCAACCTTTTAACCGCAAACAAATATTTCTGTTGTGCATGTTTAACAGAGAGAGAGAGAGAGAGAGATGAGAGAGAGAGAGAGAGAGAGAAAAAAAAGTGGAAAAGAGGAGGAGAGGCAGTTTCTAAATCATATCCAGCTATTTGCATGGAATTTAATTTGGGTGGGCTCCTAATTAATCACAAGTTGAATTCTTATCATACAGAGTGTAACAAAACATGGGAAAAAATCGAGTTGTTTTGGCAGCCAGAATTTCTCTGTGAGTGTGTGGAACTCTAATAGACCACATATAGTAATGCACATATTTACTTGTATGCCACTTGGTGAATACAAGTCATTATTTTTATGTGCTACAAAAATGGCTGAAGGAGAGAGAAAAAAAAGAAGTTTATTTTTGCTATAAGTTTTTTTTTCAAGCAAAAGTGAAACTCTTCTTTGAAATACTGACACGTTAATTTATCTTCATATGCACTTACAATGATAAAGTACTTAAAAGATTAGAATCGAAAATAATCAGAACTAATGAATGAAAAGGAAGCCAAAAAAGACAAGATATGGAATAGAAGAGGTTGGTGCATTAAGGCATTAAGTATACGCGTAAACGGTTGCATTAGAAAAGGAAAATTCATTTAGGAACCATATCTCTCAATTCAAGGCTTGCCCTATGATGAACATTCCTTCTTCCTTATTAGCCTTCTTGTCATTTAAACTTTCGATCACTTCCACCTTTTCAAATATTTTTAGAACGGTGTTAGCTAAGCCCTCTAGGAAAATTTACCTTTGCCAGTAGGTCCGTCGTGCCCCGGTAGGATTTATTAAAAACTACTTGAGCAATTGGTGGAAAAATGTTGTGACTAACACTCAATAAGGGTCATACCTTGGCTAAGTTCGTTCTGATTTCGATTAAATTTTTTTTAAAGCATGACATCAGTAAAAGTCATCGCTCCGCGATAATTTAAGGCTGTCACGCATAGGGCGGCGTTAGCTATGGCCGTCACCCTTCACCCCCATTAGTTTTTAATGTTGAGGCCATTTTCAAATTTCATGTCAGAATTTCAAAAAACTTAAAAACCAACTTAAAAACAAAAAAACCACAAACAAAAATTTAGACAAAAAAGCATTTTTCAGCCAAAATCAATTTTTTTGTAACAAAATAAAATTTTGAATTTTTTTAAAAATGCTAATTTTTCGAAATATTAGAATTGTATAAAAAATATATTACGTTTCAAAATCTATTGAAATTTTGAAGTCGCATCGAAATATATTGGTAAGTTTAAAAGTTATTCACAATTTAAAATTCAAAAATTATTTGCTAAAAAACAACCCTATAATTAATATTGTGTCAAAAGTTTGTAAAATAATACCATTCTTGTGTAGTATACGTGTAAAAATTCTCGATGAGATCAGATGAATTGTTTAGGAGAAAAAAATTTTCGTTTTTATTTTTTTACGAACGAACCGATTTTAACCAACAACGAATGCATGCGAGGTATGACCCGAAGTAATGTTCATAAAAATTTTGAAAAAAATCGGTCCAGTACTTTTTTAGTTATCGTGGTGATGGACCACGGACTTACGGAAAAGGGTATATTATAAGGGGGCTTAGGCCGCCCTAAAAATTTCTAAAATAATTTTAGGCTCCGCGATCATTTCATGCTTTCGCGTAGGACGGGGTTAGGGTCAGCCGTCTCCCTTCACCCAACTTCATTGTCTGATGTTGAAGTCATTTTGAAAATTCCCGCGACTAACCTCCGTAAATTTTTAACACTTTTCTCATCGCAAATTATTTGAGGTTTGCATGCCAATTGAGACTGGGGCGGATCCCACTGTTGAACTGTTTATACTCTTGACACCATTATCATATATGTATTAGCCATTAGCTATATGGCTACATAGAGTAGGTATCGTTGTCTTAATTAGATACCTCAAACTAATAAATGTTTCCAGATATTTACTTATTTGGACGCATCAATATGCGTGCAGGTGACCTAAACCCAGTCACAATTTACAATAATGCCCCAAAAAATGTCGCACGTGGTTACAGGGTGACCGCGGTAATTTTTGAAATCTATCAACATCGTGTACTAATGTGGGGTGAAGGAAGAAGCCTTAGCCTGCCCTATGTGAAGGCCTTAAACGATCGCGGAGCGATAATTTCATATTTTTTACCTCAATTTATTATCAAGCTGGGAGTTTATAAAATAAAAAATATTATATAGAAGTGCATGCAGGATGCTATGCATGTGAGATGCGAGAGAGAGAGTGTGATAATACAAGTTCATGGCCCTTAAATGTGAAAAAGCTTGAAATAGTTAAAAAAAACTAAGAACTTCTTCACACTTTTCCCTGTTGATCATCTACTAGTAAATAAATAGTACCTGTACCATTATATGCTTCTGCACTCAAAAGTTGTGTACATAAATGAAGCTTACATTGGATGCACAGGAGCACAAAGCTAATGATTTTGTAGGTAGTGCGTATACTTTTTAACTCTCGTTTTCTATGAAATTTAAACACTTTTTAATAAAATTGAGGACAAGATAGAAAATATAAAGAGTGTATAGAAAAATGTGTGGAAAGAAATCTGAGAGAATAACATGATTTTATATGCTTGAGTTTTCTACAATCTTTCTGAGCTATAAAATACACACACTTGTTTTCCTTTTCTTACTCGGTCATCCATCCTCTCTGTAGTTACCACAATAATGGCTGGCGTTAAAAATAAAAGTAGATTAATTTTCACATTATTGGTGCATATTAAGGATTTTTCATCAGTCTGATTTTTGCAATTTGATAGGAAAATTATTGCAAAAGTAGGTTCAGGTTGCTGTTCCCTCACTATTATACAGCATTAATATAAATAATGCTTTCTATATGAGTGATGAACTCAACATTTATGGGATATGTACGTCCGTCCATAGGCTCTTACGTATGTGCTTTTTATTAAGGGCAAAAAGAAAATGTAGGGGCTTCAGGAAAATAGGACAATGCACTCTGTCGACTTTATGGCTGTGTGAGACAATGTTGAGAAAATGTGTTTCCTGCATTGGCAGTTCACTTTGGAGTAGCCATTACTCTATATGTATGCCTCGTACTTTTTTTTCATTGGAGTTACGCACGCTTGCATAAGGACTTTCATATATGAATTTGCTTCATGCCGTGATTCCAAATCATTGTATGTACACAGGCTCATAGCTACATATATTCGTATGTATAGGCTCTCTTGATAAGAACATTTATTATTATGAATGATAACATTGTGTCGCGGGACGAAAGTTAATAATAGATCATTTTCTTTCTATCCTACTTAAATTATATACTAAATCGTAAGAAAGTGAACTTTGAATTGTTTCGATTTTTCCACTTCGTATAGCATTTTATGCACATATTTATTCAAACCACTCAATCCAGTCACGGCTGTAACTTATAACATGTTGAACGAACGAATTTGACAAAACCATACACACAACTTTTTATAAGGGAAGATGGCAATCGAAAAATTAGACAAAAAATCTAAGTAAAAAATGCAGGTCAAACTTCAAAAAATTTAATGCAGTTTCATTTGGATGAAAAATGTTAAATTATTTTTTTTAAATTATTTTAAAGGCTGGGAAAATTTAACGTTGAATTTAGAATTATTCATATTTGAATTAATAATATGCACAAATAATACATGCTAAAGCCATATCTACAGTTCTAAAGTACATCTACATTGTATCTGGAAAATATTAGGACAAAATAAATTCAATTCCTACGAAATAAAAGATAAAATAATAGAAAATAAAAGTTTCTTTTCTACGAGAAAAAGTTTCAGTCTGAGATCTTACAAGGGATTTTTGTCAGAAATGTTGCACAATATATATATTATCATCTGATAATGAATATATTTATTGTTTATGTTGTGAAGAAATATTTGCAAAAAAAAAATGAATAATAATTGTTTTGATTGGAATAGTTTACTATTTTTATTTCATGTAGTCGCCAAAACGTATAAAATCGGTTACGATCGCTTTGTGAATTTCCTCCTATACGTCACCTTAAAAATATTTGATGACTTTTCAAACAATTCATTTTTAATAGTTCTGAGAGCAAAAGCCTCAAATCCTTGAAAAATCAGAATGGATAATGAAACTTCAATATAATATATTCTTATGGGAAGACTAATAATATAAGATATATATGAATATGAATACAATTGATCCCAAAATGGCTGAGAATCTAAGGAGTAATTTTACTCCTATAAACTTGATCCGGATAGGCTGAAAGGGATCATGATATACATGAAATATTAGTCATCTCCTCAAGTATAGCTTACGTATTATGAATTATTAGCAAAAAATATTTGTATGACAAAAGTACATAATAAAGTTGGAAGGTTGATGCGCAATCCATGGAATGAAAATACGTCTGGGCTGGAGGATATTTCCAACGTTTGGAATGTACTTGGAATATACCTTTGTCTTGGGAGATGAACGTATATTTTGGACTTGTAGTGTAGGTATACGAAAAGACGCCAAGGTCAGGAACCATTGACCTCATGACAGACGAAAGCAGGTTCGTGGTGTTCAAGTATGTACGAGAGCTACTATTTTACTTTACCCACATATGCTCTACTCCCGTCAGTTACCCTTCAGTAAGCCCCATTCCAAAGCTCCTGTGTTTATTTCACTATACTTGCATCCTTTCTGGCATCAAATAACTTCAAGATGGTGGCATTGATGGCCATAAAATTTTACTTTACTCTAGAATTATTACACTATCCAATTCAGACTGGAATTACAATCTACTATTATAATAATATTATCAGCTTTCTTCCATGAAAATGTTAAAGTGTCCGGAAATATTTATGGAAGTTTTAAAACATTTCCAAAGTGTATACTTTTACTACGTTAATACATGCAAGCGTTCCCTGCTCCAACTCGAAATTGTCATGAGATGGAAAATGTTACCAACCATGCACCAGCACCATCTGCTGTCAATTCTTATAAAGCTTCTCTTCTAAGCAATAAAAATTCTTACCATAATGTTTGCCTTGAAAATGAAATAAAAGTTTTTGTTATTACATTTACTTATTACATGCTCCGCGTCCTTTTCATCACCCTCAAATTCCTTACGGACTTTTAAAACAAAAACATTTTTTCGGCGTGACAAATTTCTGTTGTTCACTCAGCAGCTAGAATTTATGTGAATTTTCCCAAAGTGTAAGAACCCGATGAGAAATTATGAGTGTGGATGAGCAGAAGTAGAATAAATATTGTCTCCCTTTACCGTTCCATGTAAAATCCAAAGGTCAAAAAACAAAACTATTAGATTCAATTTTTTATTTGGTTTATTTGGAAAATATCATTTTTTTTTTACCATGCAACCTTTCAAGAGCAGTCAGTTTGTCATCATTATGCAGTAAACAGCATTTACAAACATGGACAATGTAAGTCTTACGGAGTATTTTAAATACAGGAGAAACTATATGGAAAGAGGGTACAAATTTCAAGACTATAAAAATAGACTAGATTTCGAAACAATAATAATAATAAAATTATTATTATTTACTTCATGCCAAAGGTTGCTTTAAGGGAGAAAGCAAATGACGGGGTAAGGTAAAAGGCATGGAATGAACTGGCTTTGTAGGTGTTGACTTAAAATGAGCTAGGAGTAGGAATACTAGGAATGTATAGACGGCACCCGCTAGCTGAGCAAAAGCTACTAATAGCATGCACTATCCGCCTGCACGGCAACCGAATTTTAGGGCGCAAGTTTATTCAATGAAATGCCTGACCCTGATCCATTTCTACGCTGCAAAAAGGTCGTTCACACTGCGCTACTTTACGTGTCTATACATATGCGTACATAGTATGTGTGCATTGTATGTGTTTCATGCCCTCAAATATTATTTACATGCTATTACATGCACAATTCAGCTACTATTTTTTATGGTCAAGTACCGCAAACCAGAAGGTGACATTTAGTTGAGAGGTAATGAGTATATACTGTCATATATGTTTGAAAAAATGCAGCCTGTTCTAAACAAAATAAACAGCACTCTATAAATAAAATGTTTTATTGGAAAATTTGTGCTAATGCATAGAAGATAGATTTGAGGATGTTTTTAAAAATACGCTGGATTGGCATGTCATTTCATGATTTCATCCGAAGTATTTATGCAAGTATGAAAACTTTAGTCTTTAATCATGGCATGGTGGTGAAGAAAAGAAGACCTTGAGAGTACGATACTTTGAAATAAAATTTAATGGTAATTATTTACAAGCAGTAAGCATTGAATGTTTAATAACAATACGGGAAAGAGCGGGGTGGATAAAATGGGTTATGCTGTTTGTGTACGTGTGATAATTCAAGTAGTTAGTTCTTTGATAAAAATAAATACTAATAATAGGAGCGTGCTGATTCGACTCGTTCAAGGAATTCCTATGAAAGAATGTACAGATTACATGAGAATAATAAAGGGAAGGAATAAAAATGGTTTTCGGAACAAATCGATATTATTGCAATTTTAGTTCCTCCTCACGAATAAATTAATCGAAAGCTTAGTACTAATACTACATAATTACTTAAGCGGGTCAGCGGGAGGTTAAAAGCTTGCATAAATACAGAACACGTAAAATGCTACCCTGGTAATAATACATTACAAATGGTTTAACAAGTACGTTGGGGACTCGTGTGATTTGATTTCGAAGCTTTAGATTTTATTGGATTGTCTTTGTGAATTACAAATTCTTTTAAAAAAGGAAATTTTCATTGTCGCCTAACTATGGGAACTACATTGATGAATAAAAGACTTGGTGATTTTCACTCACTCATTTGATACTTAACGAGGACCTCGAGAGACTTGGCTGACTGGTACCAAAAGCGGTAGTACTGAGGTGTAGGATAGAGGAAAACCCTTTTGGTTCAGAAGATATGTTTCTCCGTTCATGTGAAATGCCAGCGTTAAAGAACATGTAAAAGTTGTATAAAATTTGTCATATCCAATTCAGATACGGCAGTACAAGACAGTAAATCTACTCTTCCTTCCTCGTAGTATTATAAAGACATTCTGCGGATTGTCTAATCTACATTTGATAATGAATTAAAATACACACAAAATTTAAAAAGCTTAATATCGTCTAGGTCAAAGTTTGTACGCACAATTTCAAGCCGTAAAAACAATATTAATTTCACATATTTGATTATAACTGATTAGCATCAGTGCGGGTTAATATTCTTTGGTACAAGTTAAGTCGTTAAGTTCTCTCTACGATACAAATTTGATAGCTGGCAACATTTTCATGGTGATTTTGACCTCATCTCCTTAAACAGATTTCATTACGCCCTGAGTTTTTACCTTCAACAAAGTCCGTGGACTGGAGTTCGTAACAAAGTACAATGACTACAACCTAATAAAGTCAAGACATTGACTTACAGATGTCCTTAAATTAGTATAATTCTTGATATAATAACTTGATGAAATATTTGACTAGGACATTCACAATTCCTGAACATTTATCTCAACAACGATTATAACAAGATATTCAATATTACCTTTATGCTTACATAAGTATTTGAGGTTGGCCTGTGGATCAAATATAGTTCTTAGAAGACTGATTATTTGCAGAGTCGGAAGGTGTGAATGAAACATTCAACATCTTGATAAATAAACATGAGACATAACTTTTAACTACTTATTACACCTGTAGGAACTTGTAAGTGATTTAACCAAAACAATTCATTACAAACTTTGGGGCTTATGGTTCTTACAAATATTTTGTCGATTGTAAATATGGATAAAGAATTATTACATAAATGGAAACTAGTTCTTTTTTTAGTATTTTCATAAAAAAGGGCTTCATTTATTAATTAAGGCCTCGATGTAATACAATATTAGTTAAATTATTAGCGGAGATTCTAAGGAAGTAATTCTTTTACAGCACTCGGTGGCGTATTAAATGGGTGATTGCTATTTCGGAGGACCGTGTAAACATTTTCAACTGTTGCGAGTCGTTCAAAAAAAGGTATCAGGTACAGGAGCTCCGTATCGGAAGTATCGTCAAACCAACTTGCGACAGGGACTGCGTTATCCTGCAATGTTGTGTGGTATAAGACTATAAGTACAAGGCTAAAAAATAATTGCTAGTCGAAATATGACAGCGGAAAAAGGGAATGACCGCACAAATTGGGTTCTCTAAAGGAAAATAGCTAGTCCAATAATTCTAACAAAAAGCCTCCCATTCGAAAATGTAGCTCACTCGAGTTAACGTCTATTAATTTCAATATTTAAAATTCAAATATTTCATGAAAATTGCCACACTTACCGGGTGAAATATGTACGAAGCGGGAGAATTATCCACAATAACGACACGTTGTAAGCTGCGACCTAACTTGTTTAAATCCTAATTTAAAAAATAAATACATTCGTCAATTTTTGCAATAAAGGAGCTATTATTTTAATTCCTACAAGATTCCATGGAACGGATCTTACCTTAACGTAATTTCCACGGTGAAAAACACATGCGTCTCGAAATAGTCTTGATCTAAAAACACCCCACTTGTCGAGCAAATCGGCAACGGGGTCAGCATATTTTGCTAGCGATGCTGCAAGAACAGGTTTAAAAATAGAAGGTGAACTTTCAAACCATTATAGAACTTGTCTACCGCAGTTAAGACAACCAGCTACATGAAAAAAAATGCTCACCAGTAAACAGGACACACTCATAAAGTTCGCCCATTTTTTGAAGGAACTCATCGACATACGGTCGTTTTGCGACATACACCTGCAGAAAATCCAAATAATCCCCATTTGATGAAATTTGTACAAATACTTTAAAACAAACTTAATCATAGGCAACAATCTTACTTGATGCACTACACCATCGATTTCTACGGGGACGATAAAATCAGCATTTCCTATTGGCTGCAAATGTAAACAAACAAACAATTTTAACAAATTATATCATTCATCTCAACCCATATAAATGTACACTTGCTCCTCACACGCTCAAGTACATTTCACCGATTAGGTAACATTTAATCAAATAAAAATATTACTACAAAAGAAATGACTTACTTTAAAAGAAGAATGGACGAGCGTCTCGTCGAGGTCTATTACCATACAAGGTTTACTAACATCTTGAGGTAAACACAGTGGGAGTAGATAACCTAAATTTCAATTAATTCTTTTCAAATCTCCGACAAACCCATTGGTTAAACATTTTCTCAAAATACTTCTCTTACCTCCAGGGGAAATCGAGGGCTGAAGACTCTGATCTTCAGGAAGATTGTTAGTCGTCACAAGTTCCTCATTTTGCTGAACATCAGATTCAGTCTGTTTTTTCTTCCTGGAACTCCGCCATCCACAACAACAGCATAGGCGGGTGAAAATATTTTTCTTACTAGTTTCATTAGTGGAAGAACTATTCGGGCGGTGGTTATTTGATGATGATGCTGTAAATTTAAAAAATGGGTGTCACTCACATGCACAAACTAATCTACTTGAAAGCACAGAATTCCTCAAAAACATTCTACTCTCTATATTTCCTCCTTAAACCCGAAACGGGTCAAATTCAATCTTAAAATCTTCACAGATCCCAACTTCCTATAATATTTATTCCACCTGACAAATATTCCTGGTCAACTAACCTTTTCTTTCGGATTCTTGAGTAACTTGTGTGATTATTGAGTCCATGATGATTTTAAAATGTACAAGTTTATATCAGAACATGTTGATATTTGGGTGAAAGTTTAAGGTTTTTTCCAAGATGGTGGGATGGCGGTTTCTTTGAATCCAACTTTAATTTCCTATAGCTCACGCTCACATAGACTAACATACTTTCCTTTGCACAACAACAGAAACAGAGGTGTGTGTATACTCTCGAAAGCCATTTGGATTATTTCTTTCAACCGCCAACACATACGAGCAGTCCTCAAACAAGTCCTCTATGAGCAACAACATTTATTACTCTCTCTCTCTCTCCCTTCTCTCTCCTCTCACAAATTCTTAGTAGTAAACACACCAAAAAGCTAGCTGTAAAACTTAACTCCTGTCACAATGACTGTATCTTCAGACTCCCCTGCTATTCATCTATAATATACTTATAAGGAAATAGTTTATTCAAGGTGCAGTCAGTGCAGTGAGGAGCAACGGGGAGAGTCACAGCTACCGAATAACAGGATGCTCCTCATGCTGAAATCTCCTTCATCCTCTTCCTCTTTCCTCAGCAATTCCAACGGTATGATGTAGCTTGTGCGTCCTCTCTATCCATCCAACTTTACTTGCACATCAAATTATGAGTCTCTCTCCCTTTTCGATTGTTGCATGATGATGAGGACAACCGTGATGCCCACGGGATTCGCTTACAGTTTAATGCTTAACCACCTACAAATCATGGGAAACTAACTTACTCATTGCTATAGCCTATTTAAATGCTCCTTTGCATTGTCGTAGCTTTTTAAATTATCCTTACACTCATTGTCAGCTTTTTAAACGATACGATGTACTTTCAGCGTAGTAGTGATGCTCCTTATTCCTACCCTCAGAAAGTGCACGCATACGCATACCTCTTCATTGTTACTTATTACCCACTTCAAAAAACTATACTTCCACCAGAGTTTTAATGGTTCTGCACTCATCCTTACATTTTGCATGTGCATTCAACTTGTTCTTTACTGTAGAGCCAGCTTTCTTTATTATGTATAGCGTACGGCGAGAAATAATTGAAGTTTTAGCTGAAGGTAAAGATGTGTGGATGAGTCGAGTCGAGGCTGAGCTTTTTGTACATATAGAATGGATGTCTCAACATACTTAGCATTTAAATATGTAGTTATATATGCATACGAGGCTATGAGAGCCGACGTGTCAAATCTTGGCCATGTCATTCTGTGGGTTCTAGCGAGGGTAGAATATTAGCAGTATACACCTTAAATGGTCAAGGTAAAATAGGTACGATTCTTCTGCCTATTCACAATTAACAAGGAAAATTTTGCTGATGACTTTGGAGCTGTTGTGGAGCTCCGACGGTGAAATGAGCGAATGCTATTGATGGATGACGGGACAAGGCTGACTAAAAATGAAGAAGGAAAAAATCGAGATTGAAATGCAAATTGATTTGTAAACAAAAAGCAAAATGTGAATGGTATAAATATTGTGTGGTACGTGTACATGCTGAAGAAGCTACAATATACGTAAGCAATGGGAAAGAAATGTGAAAAAGTGTACATGGAAGAAGGTGTACGCACTTGCCTCTTGCCTTTCGAGGCTGTCAAGAATTATACAGCATGAGGAATTATAAGGCAAACGTCGCAACAATGGATGGGATCATCCGTGCCAGGTACTCACCTGTACGATGTACTCGATCGTTCCTCTAGATTTTTTTCCTCTATCCCTCACGTCAACCTCTGTAGAGCGGTCTTGGCTCATAACTGCGGTTAAAAAGCTTTGACTTTTAGCGGAATGAAAGGAATTAATGACTAATTAATGAATGATTGTGGATATTTTGAAATTTTATGAGGTATTGAAATTTTGACACGTCACGGGTCATGTAATTATAATGAGCCATTGTAGAAGAGGGGTTTAAACTGCAAGTAAAACATTTAGGAATGCCTAGAAGGGATTTGTTAGCAATATAAAAAAAGGGTGGAGGTGAGGATTTTCTCTTACCTACTTTGTCATGTTTTACCCCCGGCCTGTCTATTTTACACTAGTTTGTGACTTGAATATGTTCGGGTCAGTATGGGTGAAATTATTTTCATATTTTTACTCATCATTGGGTCATGTTTTGGGGAATCAACAGGTTATTTTTTCAAAAATAGTTCATAATTTTAAATAGTGTAAGAAAATTTCGAAAATTTACTGTGCAATATTGCGGATATTTTCGTTTGTGACACTTATCCTAGTGCTTTTTTTTTCTCTATAGTTTCAGGGACTAGATACGTTTCGCGTTTGGATAATAAAGGTCTAAATAGTAAACATGTGAACTCAACGGATACGTCAAGTTGTTCCTCGGACCAGTTCCATTGCCCTTCATCCAATAAGTGCATTCCGAAGAGATGGATTTGTGATTTTCATAATGATTGCGGTCCACCAACTGCAACCGGAGCCGGGGCTGAGGATGAAACCGGAGATTGCCGTAATTTTTTTTATTGCTTCTTTAAACAATTTCATAGTGTTTTCATTTTAAATTATATTTCCAGCTGATATTTACTACTGTTTGTAGTCAGAGCTCAGTGTCAAATGTCAGCCTTTGCCTGGACTTATGCATATTTGAGATTAATGGCTGAGAAATTCAAAATAGGGCTTGATTTGAATGTTTTGTTTATTATTAACTTTTCCAGCACCACCGGAGTGTGACTCTACTACTCAGTTCAAATGTGGAGTGTACAAGTGGAATGAAACCTTTTGTATTCCCTTGCACCATAAATGTGATAAACACCCTGATTGTATTGATAAAGCGGATGAGCGAAATTGCCGTGAGTTGTTTCTTTGGGTTTATTACTATGATTAGTTATTGTTTGCATTATTTTCACCGTGCGTTTTTTTGTGCGGACGTGGCTTTGGTCAAGAATTATCTTTGACATATACATCTTAATTATTGAAAATTCACGATGTGCGTATTTTAGAATACCGCCCTTGCCATAATGATGATTTCAAATGTAAATCTGGTGATATTTGCCTTCCAACCTCGAAAAGATGTGATGGGTATTTTGACTGCCGTGATGAGTCCGATGAAGCTAATTGCCCCAACAGGTACCTAGAGTCTGGAAATTTTTGAGGGGTTTGTAGTACGAATGCTAATTTTTCTTTGCCTTTTTTCAGAACTTTAAGTTGTAGCTTGTCAACATTCGCCTGTGCCAATGGTCAAAAATGCATTGACAGATCGTACAAATGTAACCACAGAAAGGATTGTGATGATGGTTCTGATGAAATTGGATGTAACTTTCCTGCATGCACGAAAGAACAATTCCGGTGTGAAAATCAATTTTGTATTCCTTCGCGATGGCAGTGTGATGGGAGGGTTGACTGTAGTGACCGTTCAGACGAGAAAAATTGCACAACTCTGAAATGTTCTGGAGGGAAATTTCTGTGTCCTAAAGTACTTACACTATCAACGATGAATTAAATTATTATTACACAAATTTTCCCACGGATATTATTCAGGTCTTCAAAGACAGTCTCTTATTGCATTTTCGTTGTCCCTGATTTTAGGGTCGTAAGGATTCCACACCCAAGTGTATTGAGAAAACTTCAGTATGTGACGGAACGGATGATTGTGAAGATAAATCTGACGAAAATTCTTGTGGTAATTATTCACAGCCTTGTTAATAAAGTTCATTTTTGAACTGCGAAATTGAATTTTTCCGTCGTATTGCAGGTTCTAGCTTATGCAGTGCATTGGATTGCTCGTATAAATGCAAACCTTCATTAGAAGGAGGCGTTTGCGTTTGTTCTAGTGGTTATCAACTTGGAAACGATTCTCGATCTTGCGTCGGTAGGATTTTATCTGTTGCAGTTTTTAATACACAAAATATTTAAATCAGATTTCAAGAACTATAATTTTTGTAGACAAAGACGAATGCAAGGAATGGGGTTACTGTGATCATTCCTGCTTGAATACCAATGGCGGTTTCAGTTGTTCGTGTGCACCTGGGTATACGCTTCGGGATGGAAGAGCTTGTGTTGCAGCTTCGGAAGAATCTGTCCAAATCTATTTTGTTCATCATCAAAATATTCATAGAATGGACAGAAAAGGTCTTAAAACAGAGGTATTGTGCAATCTTAAAATACGACTTTTACATGCAGAAATAATAGAGCTCCGTTTATCAGCTATTGTTTCTCAATGTGACAGATATTTCTTAACACAACAAGCGGTTCCGGTCTGGACTATCATTGGAAGAAGTCATTACTCTTTTGGTCTGATTTGGAGACAAGAAAAATCTATTCTACCAGTTATAAACCAGGCGGTGATAGTAGCAAAGGCGTTGAAATTAGCGTCGGAGGCACATGGTCACCTGTTGCGATTGCTATCGACTGGATTGGAGACAAATTGTATGTAGCTGATGGTCTTGGCCAGAAGATTGACCTGTTTGAATTGGATGGGCGCTGGCATGGAATTGTGTTGGGGAGGAATCTGACGGGACCAAGTGACATTGCCTTAGATCCTACCTCAGGGTAAGATTTTTTACTCGCGTTGAAATTTTACTGACGTATTTGAAGATGAGGATAATAAAGTCTAGTAGACTTAATGCAAAAATTGCGCTTCAAACCTTAACGACCTAACTATTTTGTGTCTTACATTACAGATTGATGTTTATCGCTGACAGTACTAGATTAGTAAGAGCGACAATGGCGGGGTCAAAAGTTACGATCATTGTAAATGAAGCTGTTTATAGGGCATCTGGTTTAGCCTTAGATTTGTACACGAAACGAGTTTTCTGGTGTGACAGTTTGTTGGATTACATTGAGACAGTCGACTATGATGGGAAGAATCGATTTCTTGTGGTCAGAGGTTAGTTATTTGAGGTTTTATTTTTAATTCTGCCTGAAGTATTTAAGTTTGATTGTTGAATCAGCCGTTTTTAATGTTGTCTTTCAAAGCAGGTCACAAAAAAGATTGCTCCACGCAGAAGGTTTATATTTTAATTACAAAGGTTTTTGCCTGTTTTTAATGCATGTTCCACGATCTTTTCTAATTTGTAGGCCCGTCATATGTTCCATCCCCCTCCCGCTTGACATTATTTGAATCAACTGTCTATTTCACGGATGGAACCAAAGAGGGAGTTTTAGCAATTGATAAATTCAAAGGCTCGAATAGTTCACATGTATTGTATTACAACCGAAGTGAGACCCGCGAACCTCGCGGTATAAAAGCTGTACATTCCCTTCTGCAACCAATTGTTGCTTCCCCGTGTGGGGATAATAACGGTGGATGCGAACATCTGTGTGTTCTTACGGAACAGAATAGTGAACTTGGTTTTGAGTGCGCTTGTCACTTAGGCTCGCAACTCGCGGAAGATAGAAAGCAGTGCAATCGTAAGTTTGAATATGTGTTTTTTATATTTCAATTGTGTTATTGTATGTTAACATTTGTTGTTTGTTTTTGAATGGATGTTTATCTATGCGTATGATGGTTCTTGTGTCACGAAAGTAATTATTTTGGAATAATTTGTGAAATCTGGTAAGGTCAGCTACTAATGTTTGTAATACTGTTTATTGCCCACCATTAAACCTCGAAATGCTGGGTTAACAATTTTGTAACAGAATGGAAAGATTATCAGATGTAGCTAAAAAAGTGTAGTCATGGCTTTTGTATTTGTAAAGAAATTGGTCGTAAAATCCTCTCTTGAACTGCTGTCCGATGGGAAAAACTTTTGAAAATGGGCACAGTTTCCACTTCCTATTTTTGTGTATGATGTGGTTTTATTGTGCTGATATGACAATTAAAGGCACTTATCTTAGCTCAATCTGGGTCAGCTTATTATAAGCTTCATTTTTTACATTTTTAGGTGTCTACGATTTCCTTATCTACAGCCAGCATAAATTTGTGAAGGGACAAGTTTTGGATCCTGTGAGTGATAATTTCAACGATGCTATTGTTCCCGTTGTATCCCGATCTGCTCGCTTTGTTGGCCTTGACTACGATGCCTACGATAATTTCATCTACTATTCGGATGGTAAATAATTTTGTTGTAACAATGACCTGTGATGTTGGTTTTTCCTTAGCATATCATAACTGTGTCTGATTGCCTCGGGATAATTTTTTTTCACAATTTTTTAGTTCTGCAAGATGTCATTTACCGGGTTAACAGAACCGGAACCAACCGAGATATTGTTCTGGCAGCACAAAACGAAGGTGTGGAGGGCCTTGCTATGGACTGGGCCAGTAAAAATTTATATTACATTGACTCTAAAGAAGGCACTCTGTCTGTATTATCCACAAGAAATACTACTATTCGAAAAGTGCTACTGCGTAACTTGAAACGACCCCGCGCTATCGTTGTGCATCCAAATCGAGGTTACCTCTTCTATTCAGAATGGGATAGACCAGCTAATATTTCCAGAGCCAACGCAGATGGCACAAACGTAACGGTTTTCAAGAACGTACTGCTAGGATGGCCTAATGGACTATCTATTGATTTCGATGAAGATCGCTTGTACTGGTGTGATGCGTTACTTGATCATATTCAGCATTCTAACTTGGAGGGACACGACATAAAAACCATCACCAGTCGCTACATTCGTCATCCCTTCAGTTTAGTCATTTACGGCGATTTTGTCTACGTAACTGACTGGAGATTAGACGCGATTTTCCGCATAAATAAAAGCAGTGGCGGAAATGAAGAAATTGTTACCAGAGTCGATGAAAGCAACAGATTATATGGTGTAAAAATATTTTCAAGGAAAAATCAGAAAATGCCTGGAATTCATCCTTGCTCTGTTGACAATGGTGGCTGTAGTGGCTTGTGTTTTCCCGTGCCAAAGAAAAAAGGTGCTGGTGAAGTTGAAGCACGCTGTGGTTGTGCAAATGGTCAAAAACTCGATGGGAAGAATTGCGTTGAAGATCCTCATGCTGAAAAGGTTAAAGTTTGCTCCAACTCGTGGCATTTTACATGCGACAATCAAAGGTGTATTCCCAATTCTTGGGTCTGCGATGGAGATGATGATTGTTTGGATAATTCTGATGAAATGCGGAACTGCACCAGTAAGTCTACACTTTTAAAGCTTAACAGTTATTTTGCTTGTTTATATTACTTTAATGTGGGGTGCTAATAACGAATGCGTACCCTGTTTAGAACCTACGTGCTCATCCTCAGAATTTCAGTGTAAATCTGGGCGTTGCATACCTTCAACTTTTAAGTGCGATTCGGATAATGATTGTGGAGATCATAGTGACGAAGTTGGTTGTGTCAATGTAACTTGCGAATCCAGTCAGTTTCGGTGTGAGAACAGCAGATGCATCCCTGGAACTTGGAAATGTGACTCGGAAAACGACTGTGGTGACGGCTCTGATGAAGGAGACTTCTGTGCCGAGAAGACTTGCGCATATTTCCAAGTACATTATTTGCTAGCTTCAGCTTACGCGAACTGTTTTTATTTTTGCTACATAAATATTAGCATTGAAAGTACCGCGAATAACTTATTTTTTTCTTATAGTTTACTTGCCCACGGTCTGGACACTGTATACCACAGTCATGGGTCTGCGATGGTGATAATGATTGTTTCGATAATTTGGATGAGGAAGGTTCGTTTATAAGCTCCTTTCATATTTGCGTATTAATCGTCATCTTAACAATGCTAATGAAAGTTATTTGTTCCCTGCGAAATAATAGTAAAATGTAAATGAAATCTATAGGGTGTCCTCCGGTGAACTGTCGTGATAATCAGTTTAAGTGCAACAACTTCAAACAGTGCATTCATGAAAGCTACAAATGCGATGGTATTCCTGACTGTGACGACGGTAGCGATGAATTGGGATGCCCAGAAGTGAATCTGAATGAGTGTAATGAAGAGAAACAGTTCAGGTTGGTTACGCTATGCGCTTTTCCTCATAAGTATTTTAGCATTCGTAGAAGCCTTGCTTACGTAAGCCAGGAGCAGGTTTAAAAATAAAACTTGACAACGTTCACATAGGCATAAAAACCAGCTTTCAGTTGCGTGTGAAATTGTTGTTGTAATTCACCATCAATGTTGTGGAAAATTGAAATCATACGTAATGTACTTAATAATTTTATAAATGGCGGAAAATATGTTAAAAATCAATTTGAAATGCGATTATTTGATTATTGCGTAACAGATGTGAGAAATCCGGCATATGTATTCCGAAAGAGTGGCACTGCGATGGGAATCCAGACTGCGTAGATAAATCTGATGAACCAGTGAATTGTCATCAAAAACCTTGTCAGACTGGTTATTTCAAATGTCAAAACAATAAATGTGTTCATACGGCTTATATTTGTGATGGAGAAGACGACTGTGGAGATGGCTCTGATGAGGACTCATTAATTCATGCCTGCAAAAAAGTTTTCACATGTGCTAGTGGAGAATGGGCTTGCCCCAATGTCACTGGAAGGTAAACCATTTACTCTTACAGAACTTCAAGGTTGCCTTTCATCGTATGCATGCTAAATTCCGTCTTAGCCACTTATTATGCAAATCATACAAGTATTTTTTGTAATGTCTTTGTTTTTATAATTACATGTAACCTACTTACGTAATCATCAATTAATTGTAATTTACAATTTGTAAATTCTTGTTATTAGATGCATCAACATGACTCAGATATGTGATTCCAAAATGGATTGTCCTAATGGAGCTGATGAAGGTCCAAGTTGCGACTTAAATGAATGCACTAGCACTACCTGCTCAGCCGGCTCTTGTAGGCAGACTCCCGTTGGTCCTGTTTGTGAATGCCCTGCCGGAGAAGTTCTGGAAAAGAACTCTACAACTATTTGCACCGATTTTGATGAGTGCACATTATTTCAGTGCTCCCAACATTGTCAAAATTTGAAAGAAACGTATATCTGTAGCTGCACACCCGGCTATATTCTGGACGCAGACAAACACTTTTGCAGAGCTGTTAATCATTCGGATGCGTTTTTAGTTATTAGTAACCGGCGGAGTATTCTCGTAAGCGACTTGGACGAGCATAGCATCGAAAGGGTACCTGTTGTTGTTGAAAATGTCGTCGCTACTACAAGTGACATGGCAACAGGAGCTATTTATTGGAGTGACATGAAATTAAAGAAAATTCTTAAGATGGAAAAGGGTTCTGAAGTTGTTGAGGTTAGCATAGTAATCTGCTGCAAAAGCTCGATCGTTTATTACTTCTTTTTACCAAAGTCTGTACCCATTCTCATTGGCTGTTCCTCTTAGATTGTCTCGACGGGTCTGGATTTGGTGGAAGGCTTAGCTCTGGATTGGATTGGCCGAAATATTTACTGGGTGGACAGTCGTCTTCATACACTCGAAGTATGCCAGGAGGATGGGAAACATAGGGTTATTGTTTTGAATAAGAACATAACTCAGCCTCGTGGTATTGTTGTCGATCCGAGTCCTGAGTAAGAGCAAAACATGTGACCCTTTGCATTAAGTTGAGAATGAGTTTCCAAGAAGTGTAAATTAATGTCATTTTTTGTAGTGCTCGGTGGCTGTTTTGGACTGATTGGGGAGAAAATCCCAGGATTGAGAGGGTTGGACTGGATGGAACCAATAGAACAACTATCATCACCACTAAGATTTATTGGCCTAACGGCCTGACTTTAGATTTGCCCAATAAGAGAGTTTATTTTGCTGACTCAAAGCTAGATTACATTGATTTCTGCAGCTACGACGGAACAGGACGACGACAAGTCCTAGCTTCAAGCCATTACCTACTGCACGCGCATTCTCTCACCTTATTTGAAGACACATTGTATTGGACTGATCGCCAGCTAAATAGGGTAACTAGTCACGACGTGCAAGCTCATTATTCATTATCCTCCACTTATGAGTACATAAGTTGCTCTTATGGCCTGTTTTAATTTACTGTTTCCTTATTTCCTAGATTCTTTCGACGCACAAATACCATGGTAACAACCAAACTGTGGTTCATCACGTGGTCAGTCAACCGCTTTCCATACACGTCCACCACCCAAGCTTGCAACCTCGGTTCACTAATCCGTGTCTAAAAGCAAGCTGTAACCAAATTTGCTTGTTGTCACCAACTGAACCGGTAAAGAGAAACGAATGCTTGTTGTCACAAGTTAAAGAATTTGCTGTACAATACCGATTACAGTTAAAATAAACCGCTGATTATTCTGTGTCCATAGTCTGGATTTAAGTGTCTCTGTCGACCTGGATTCCATTTGGAAAATCACACAACTTGTCAAGAAGAAGAAACACCGTATCTCATGATAATCAAGGGCTCTCAGATTGTAGACGTGTCATTGGCAGAAGAGAACAGTGGGTATTTCAATCCTATCGTGGGCGTAGAGAACGGAAGAGTTATAGACTTCGACGGAAAGGATCATGACTACTACTGGGTGGAGGGGAAGGACGAAAATGTTAGTCATTTCACTTATTTGCAAACATTAGTTTCCATGTGTTTGGGACATCTGGCATTTAACTGCACGATTCTGAAATTTTATAGGGTACAATTTTCAAATTGAACATGGACACCGGTAATCGAACAAAACTACTTGACCGAAGCGTAGATCCAGGTGTGATTGGTTCGCCATACACCATTGCATTTGACTGGTTAGGCAGAAATATATACATCGGTAACAAAGAGGCATCTAACATCGAAATTCTGAAAGTTGATGGAAAGAATAAATACCGAGCAATTATTATTACAAGCATGGGAGGAAATGAGACGGGCGTTGCTAAACCAAGGGTTATCTGCCTTGATCCTCTTGAAGGGTAATTAGTTTTTCTTGCTCTGTTTCTAATGATAATTATGTGTTATTAAACTCTAGCGCTTTTTATTATGTTTAACATATAATATTTAAAAATCTCATATTGTGCAGAAAATTGTATTGGTTGGATGACGGTGGGCTTGGAATACCTTCTAAAATTGGATCGGCCTATATGGATGGAAGTAACCCTGTAGTAGTTGCTAACATAAAAAATCCGTTGAGCATGAGTTTGGATACCGAAAAAAAGATGTTGTATTTTGCAAGTGAAAATCCTGGAATGGTAATACTTTCGTTTCATTTAAAAGCTTTTTCGTATAATTACCATCACAGCTGACTTTAAACAGATCTGTTATCCGAAAGTACCTATGCAAAAACAACTGTTAATTTTTTTCAGATCGAAGGAATCGATGTAAGCGACGGGATCGGGAGAAATCGGCGGACTATTCTAACTGAAGGCATCAGTCAGCCAATCAGCATTGCAGTTTATGACTCCCGGTTGTATTTTGTTGATCCTAAGTACGAAAAAGTTGGGCGAGTAGATGTGACTGGTGAAAATGCAAAGTCTATCAAAGACAATGAAAATGAGCTCAAGGCAATTGCTATATACAGGAAACGAAGTGGTAGGTTTGCGGATATAACCAAATATTTACAAGTTTGCCTGACTTCCGAACTTAGCTGGAAGTAACAGACATAGCATTTCATTTTCGATTAAACTATTAATCTCATTGAAATTTTGAAACGCAGTGAGTACACACATATGTTTAACTTCGAATGGAGGATGTGACCAGTTGTGCGTCCCTTCAATTAACCGAGGCCGAAAATGTGTTTGCAGCATCGGCCATCGTAGTGTGAGCGAAACAAGTTGCAGTCCCCAGAAAAGTTTCATGGTTGTTAGTCAGAGCGATACCATACGTGGCTTTAACGTAACTGATAATAGCGAAGCTATGGTTCCTATATACGGTAACGTTAACCATTTAGCTTTATATAGGATTTTGTATACTCTTTAGTATATCATTTGTTTGTGTTAACTTGTTTTTTATACTTATTTGTAGGCTCGGACCACAATATTTTGCATACGGACGTCCATGTTAGTCGAAATTGGATATATTGGATTGATTTTAGTAGACCAACCTGGAATGGGATGTATCGAATCCGTCCCAATGGAACCGAAATGTCTCATGTAATTAGTTCCGGCATAGGCTCCAACGGCTTGCGAGGCTTGGCGATTGACTGGGTCTCCGACCAAATTTATTTTACCAACGCTTTCCCACATGAAACATTTTTAGAAGTGTGCAAGCTAGATGGGACTAACAGAAAAGTTTTGGTCAAGAAAGTCAATGACTCTCCGAGGGAACTAGCTGTAAATCCAATAAAAAGGTTGCTATACTGGATTGACTATGGACAGTTTCCGAGAATCGGTAAAGCATTTTTGGATGGAACTAACTGGACTGCTATTGTCACCAGTGGAATCAGCAATCCTAAAGATTTAACAATTGACATGCAAAGTCATGATGTTTACTGGGTTGACTCGTTTATTGACGTCATTCAGAAGATTGGATGGAATGGTGGAGGCAGGGTTATTTTCAAGTCTGGATTACCTAGTCCAGTTGGTGTGGCCTTGTTCAACACTGACGTGTACTGGGGTGATAAAAATCTTGGAGGTGTTTTCAAGGTACCTTTGATAATTTGTTTTGTATCACGCAATGAAGTAGTTACTTACTTATTAAATTAATCTCTTTTTCACAAGATCGGAAAAGCGAAAAACTCCACTAAGGTGACAGTCCGCACTAATGTTCCAAATCTTCGAGATATAACAGTGTTCGACATCACTGTTCAGCCACAGGATGGTCAAAATCCTTGCAGTAGTTTGAATGGTTATACTCGTTGTGATCAACTTTGTTTTGCAATGCCTGGAAATCCAATGGAGTACCGATGTGACTGTGCCGTCGGTAAACTCAAGAATCTGCAACAATGTACAGATGTCGATGAGTACGTAGTTTTCACTACACGAAGTGAAATCCGAAGCGTTAATATAGATCCGAAATCTAACCTGGTTCCCTTCAATCCAATAGTAAGATTTTAATTTAGTATTTTATCAGTAGCATTGCAGACACCTGTTTCGCATTTTTTAAGCTTATTGTTTTCTTTCAGACGAATTTGACGAATGTTGTCGGTCTTGACTTTGACAATGCGGATAAGAAACTCATTTTCACCCAGATTAGACCAGAAGCATCAATTTCCTTAATTGAAATTGGTCAGTTGAATAACATTCATACAATCTTGAACAAAAGCATAAACCCTGAAGGTATTGCCTATGATTGGGTACATAAAAAGGTAAGAAAAGATACAAATTTTCCAGATAGTGAAAAATATTTGCGATTGCAAGCTTTTTAAAAATGACCTTGCTGTTTACAGATTTATTGGACGGATTCGGCTAATTCGTCTATTTATGCAATGGACTTGGATGGTTCGAAAGTTGTCATGATAGCACATGTGGATCGCCCACGAGCAATCGTTGTGCATCCTTGCAAGTAAGTAGTAAATTAAAAAGACCAATCACGTATGTGTAACAAATTTAGTTAATATTTGAGGCGCCTCTTTCTTATTAAGTTTCGCGGTTAATTTGGCCTAATTGAAACTCCGAATGATTGCAGTGGTACATTGTTCTTCACGGATTGGGGCCTCTTTGGAACATCAGGAAAGATTTATAGGTCTACCATGGCTGGAACTTTTAAAACTGTCATCGTTTCCTCAAACTTAACTCAACCGTCAGGTTTAGCTATTGACTACGATGATAGTAAAATCTACTGGACGGACGCCGTAAGAGAGAAAATAGAGCGTTCGGATTTAAATGGAAATAATCGTGAAGTCCTTATCACAGCTACTATCTATCCGTTTGCTATAACTGTATTTGGTGACTGGATATTCTGGACTGACCTTCAGTTACGAGGAGTTTACCGCGCTGAAAAGCACACTGGTGCTAATATGGTAGAAATTGTCAAGCGCCTAGACGAAAGTCCCAGAGATATCCAGGTGTACTCCCCAAGGCGCCAAAAATGTAACGTCAATGTTTGCAGTATTAATAATGGCGGTTGTGCTGAAAGTTGTCATCCTGCTGGAAATGGAACGGTTAGCTTAAAACAAAAAAAATTATACTGACAATTTTATCGTAACACAGAAAAAGAATTAGTTTCGTAATTAACGCTTCTAAGTTCTAAACTTAACGTTACACAAAGCCTTTTTTAACTTCACAGGTTGAGTGCAAGTGTCCTCCAGCATTAAAATTGGTGAACGAGGGGAAAATGTGTGTGAACACTAGTAACACGTGTGACGGAAACAAGTTCTCGTGCGGTAATGGCAAATGCATAAGCCGGCTTTGGGCCTGTGACGGAGAAGACGATTGTGGAGATCATTCCGATGAGGATCCCAAATTTTGCAGTACGTTGAAATATGGCAAAACATTAATTTTTGTGGTTGTAGAGGTTGTTGTCAATTTTGAAATATTAGATAGATAGATAGATGTGTTTATTGATTTTGAAATATTATACTCTTCACGCTTTCACCAGCTTTTCACACATGTGGTCCCAATGAGTACCGCTGCCGGAATGGTCGTTGTATTTTTAAAACATGGAAGTGTGATCATGAAAACGATTGCGGTGATTCTTCTGATGAAGAGGGCTGTGTTTATCCAAGCTGTGCAGAAGGAGAATTTACTTGCGGTAACCACCGCTGCATTCCGCAATCTCAGGTAACATAATTGGATCCCGTCGCCTGTGTCCCTTAAAATTAAAATGTGTGCATTAAAATTTATCACATGTCTGCCCTTACGATTTAGGTTTGTAATGGAATGAACGATTGCAAGGATAACAAAACTTCAGATGAATCCGCTACTCTGTGCAACAATACAACAAAAACTTGCCCAAGCAATCATCTTCCTTGCGAAACGACGAATATTTGTGTTGAACCATTCTGGCTTTGCGATGGTAATTATCTACCACTTTATTTTCTTGACGTATAGTTTGACAAGGTTCATTAGTGACCCAGATGTAGGAAATCACAGAATGTCATGAGATAATTCTTAGTGGGTCGTTGGATGAGTTCGATTAAAACTGTTTTACATTGCAGGTGATAATGATTGCGGTGACAACTCTGATGAAAATCCACTGCATTGTTCCAAACGGCAGTGCCCAAGTAACTCCTTCCGGTGTCCGAATCATAGGTGCATTCCCGCGACGTGGCATTGTGATGGTAATTTTTTTATTTTTAAATCCGTTTTACTCGTGAAAGGCAATTACGAAGATAAAATTATTAGGTGACGACGACTGCGGAGACGGAGCTGACGAACCCGTCGAGTATTGCAAATCCGAAGGAAAAACTTGCTTTGGGGATTTGTTCACCTGTGGCAACGGAAATTGTGTTCCCCGTATGTACATCTGCGACGGGGACAACGATTGTCAAGATGGCAGTGATGAGGATGATTCTATTCACCAATGTGAGAAACTATCCCTAATATAAAACCACCCCCTATATCCCTAATACCTAATCACCTTTTATATCCCTAATATAAAACATCATTAAAGTCATGCTAGAGCTTTTTTCTCGGCTGTGCAATTAGCCAATGGTATTTACTGTTGTGTTGCTGCTTGCCTGTAGGTAACAACCGTAAATGCGACAACGGAACTGAAATTTATTGCCCGGACAACAAAGCGTGGGGTAGATCCCAATGTATACCCAAAAAATGGGTTTGTGATGGTGACCCAGATTGCATTGATGGCTCTGATGAGAATTCTACTGTACACAATTGCCCACCACCTACTCCTTGCTCCGAAGACCAGTTCCAATGTAAAAACGGCAGATGCATTAATGTTGGCTGGAAGTGTGATCTGGATAATGATTGTGGCGATGGTTCTGACGAAGGCAAATTCTGCCTGAATCAGTATCAACCGTGTTCAAACGGGACTCAGTTTGCTTGCTCCAACTTTAAATGCATCCGAATGAGCTTCCGGTGTGACGGGGAAGACGACTGTGGAGATAACTCAGATGAACGGGGTTGTGCACGTAAGCTACTTTAATTGTTTATTTTCGAGTAGTGAAATGAAAATTTTATTTCCTGTAAGTATTTGAATGCTGATAATGTTGAAACTAACTAAATTACAGCAAAGAACGAAACCGCTTGCCCAGAAGGACAGTTTAAATGTAACAATGGACAGTGTATCAAGGAAGAATTGGTTTGTAACAAAGTCTCCGATTGTACTGATGAATCAGATGAGCCATTGCATTGTAATGTAAATGAGTGTGCTTCGGTTGAAACTAACCAATGTGGTCACAAGTGCGTTGACACGCTGACGAGTTTCTACTGCGAGTGCAACCCCGGATACAAGTGAGATTTGACTTCTTTATATGCATTTATTCAAACGAATTAATTAAACTGTTACATTTAACAAAACTAGGGAAGAAAGAATATCTGGAGATTTAAATTTGTAATTTTTTCACAGATTGCTGAAAGACGGTAAAGCATGTGCAGATGTAGACGAATGCGAAACACCAGGAGCTTGTTCGCAGTTTTGTGTGAATACTCCTGGTTCTTTTATTTGCAAATGTAATGATACATATTTTGAAAAAGAAGGAAACACATGCAAACGAATAGATAACATCCAGCCGTGGTTAATATTTACAAACAAGTATTATGTGCGGAACATGAGCTTAGATGCCAAGCATTACGTACCCATTCATCAAGATTTGCGGAATGTGGTAGCTATGGATTATGACATTCAAGACGAAGCAATATATTTTGCAGATGTCACTGCGAAAGTGATTTATAAATCGAAGTTAGGCTCCGTTGAAAAAACCGCTATCATCAAACATGAAACACATGGGTTAGAAGGAATGGCAGTTGACTGGGTAACCAAAAAGCTATACTGGCTGGATAGGCATTCCAAATCCCTGGAGGTTGCTGCTTTGAATGGAACTAACAGGAGAACGTTGAAGTCCAAAATCAGTGATCCTCGTGCTGTGGTTGTTCACCCACACAGAGGAGTATTGTTTTTTACATCATGGCACTTACAGGCTTACATCGGCCGAATGAACATGGATGGCAGTGATTACAAGATGATTCTAAATTGGGAAAACGGCATAGCTTGGCCTAATGCCCTTGCTCTGGATTACATCAATGATCGTCTATTTTTTGCTGATGCTCACTTGGACTATATCGACTCTTGCGATTTAGATGGAGGTCGTCGACATACCGTTCTGCGGGGAAATCATGTACCGCATGTATTCGCTTTAGGTCTGTTTGGAGATGAATTGTACTATACAGACTGGAATTTGAAAGCGATTCTTAAAGCTAATAAGTTTAATGGAAGTGACTGGAGAGTACTTAGAAATACAACCCACCGACCCTACGACTTGCACATTTACCATCCATTAGAGCAACTTCAAACTGAGAATCCTTGTGCCATAAATAATGGAGGCTGCAGCCATTTGTGCTTATTGAAAAATGATGGTGATACCGTGAGTCATTCGTGCCTGTGCCCAAACAATTTTATTACTTACGACAACCGAACTTGCATCAGTAACTGCACCGGGGGAATGCACAGATGCGGCAATGGTGATGACAAATGTATTCCATTCTACTGGAAGTGTGACGGCGAAAAAGATTGTCAGGATGGGTCTGATGAAGATAATTGTCCAAAGCGAGTGTGCAAGTAAGTATAACATTTTTTAATTTTTTGAAAACATCGTTTCATGAGGTGTCAGTTGCCAAAGTTAATTGTCTTACTTTTACATCTTTTTTTAAAGAAACGGTCAGTTTCAATGTGCGAATAAAAATTGTACTTCTCCAACTGTCATCTGTGACGGGCTTGACGACTGTGGGGATCATTCCGACGAAGATAATTGCAACTACGCATGCGGTGAAAATGAATTTAAATGCAATAAGACCGGCAAATGTATTTTGGATGCTTGGAAGTGTGATGGCGATGCAGATTGTAGTGATGGTTCTGATGAAGATCCAGCTATATGCCGTAAGCTGTTTTCTATCACTGAGATTCAGAAATACTACACAATTTGTAGGTTTTATTGGTAACTGAATCTTTTTGGACTCCCAATAGACCACCGAGCTTGTGATTCCGAAACAGAATACTCGTGCAAAAACGGCAGATGCATTCCAAAACTATGGTATTGCGATTTTGACAATGATTGCGGGGACGACAGTGACGAGCCTGCTCACATTTGCCGTCAACGTAAATGTACTTTGGGATGGAGACGTTGTCCAACTTGGGGATACTACAGGTGCATTCCTGAATGGTTATTCTGTGACGGAAAGCCTGATTGTCGAGATGGCGCTGACGAAAGACAAGAAAATTGTGCCAAATGTGATCCAGAAAAGGAATTTACATGCCGAAACGGTCGTTGTGTACCACAGTAAGTCTACCAGATCTTGAAAATTTAGTAGTTTTAAGTTTCACGGACTTCAGTTTAAAAACTTTTTCATTATAGTCGATGGAAGTGCGACTTCGAAAACGACTGTGCCGACCACTCTGATGAATCCCCAGAAATCTGTAAGAGCTACCGTGAATGCTCTGAGTCAGAATTTAAGTGTGGAAATGGGAAATGTCTTCCAATGCGATGGAGGTGTGATCACGACGACGATTGTGGGGACGGAACTGATGAAATCAATTGCCAAAACTTTACTTGCCCATCTACACATTTCCAGTGCGCTTCGGGTCACTGCATTGCCGCCCATTTTAAATGCGATGGAGACCGAGATTGTCATGATTTATCCGATGAGTTAAAATGCCCTCCTCGATTCCCTGATGGAAAATACTGTCCCAAGGAGAAATTTGAATGCGATAACCACTTGTGTGTCAGTCATAATGATATTTGTGATGGTAACGATGACTGTATCGACGGATCTGATGAAAAGCCCGAATTGTGTCGTAAGTTCTCGACTTTGTGGAACTTATTTTTTACCGTTAAATTACTCCTTGAAGTTATTAACTTCTACCTGAATTCGTTGAAAGTTCATTTACCTAAATGTAATTTGCAATTTTGCAGGAGACTTCTCATGTGATAAGGTTAACCGATTCCAGTGCTCCAATAACAAGTGTATTCCGAAAATTCAGATGTGTGATGGAAGAGATCATTGTGGAGATGGCAGCGATGAAAACAATGTGACTATTTGTGCTCCGAGATTCAGACCTTGCAATCCGGTGAAGTAAGTAATTTGCTTTGTAGTTGCTTTAGTCAGTCTTTGATCCTCTTGTAATTGTAAACTCACATTATTAATAATAATGGTTTATTGTCATTAACGCATTCGCAATTACATTATTTTAATTAATTATTTCTTACTCCAGGGAATTCCGTTGTGCAAACAGAAAGTGCATAGACAAGTCAGTGGTTTGCAATCTTCATGATGATTGTGGTGATGCCAGTGATGAACTCGGATGTCGTAAGTGCATTACAGCTGATTTAATCTCCTTAATCTTAGGGCAACCATAAACACTTAAAGATTGTTTGTACTCGAATATCTAGATGAGAAACTTCATTGCTCAAGCATCGAGAACGGTGGCTGTGAGCACAAATGCGTTAATCTTACCAAAAGTTACATTTGTACGTGCAACCATGGCTACATTGCCAGTAAATCGAATCCCAAACTATGCGAAGACATCAATGAATGTGAAAGTGTCAATAACTGCAGCCAAGTATGCACCAATTTGAAAGGTTTTTACAATTGCTCATGTCTGCCGGGATTCCAAATGGAACCTGGAAACACCGGTATATGCCGCGTAGATGACGCAACCCAGTTGCAACTGTTCTTGGCGAATGGTCCTGAAATTCGATCATTGGGGATACACGATCAAGATCTCGTTGTGGGTGAGGGAAGAATTGAAGCCATTGACTGGGTGGGAAGTATGATTTATTACGCTGATTCCTACCAGAAGACAATTAAAAGAAGTTGGATTCCTGGAGTAAAAGCTGGGGCTAAAGTAGGATTTGGCCAGGACTTGGAATTGAAATCACTCGCTAAAATCAATACATTGGCTGTCGACTGGGTCACTGAGAATTTGTACTGGGGCGAAACAGATCGTTCTGGTTCTAAACCAAAAGGACGTGTGATGGTCAGTGATGGTGGTGGTCGCTACAGAAGGAGTGTTGTCTTCAGCAATTTAGAAATTGTTAGCTCAATTGCCCTTGATCCTGAGTTAGGGGTTATGATTTGGTCAGATATTGGAAGTGTCCCTAAGGTAAATATTGTTTCTTATTTACAAATACATAGTTGTTCACAATTCGTTTTCGGGTTTTCAAGAAAAGTTGGAATATTTGCTTGTCTATAGATTGAGTCGGCATGGCTGGATGGATCTAAGAGACACGCTCTCATCAGCGATTCAACAATTCGATCCCCGACTGGATTAACAATTGACTACCAGAACAATCACCGTATTTATTGGGTGGATACGAAACTATCCAAAATAGAATCAATGAATCGAAATGGTGCGAATAGAATAACAGTTTTGCAATCAGAAGCTCTACGTCATCCTATTTCCCTTGATATTTTCGAATCATCCATGTACTGGGTGACCAAAGAAACTGGTGAATTGCTCAAGCAGGATAAGTTTGGAAGAGGAGTTGCAGTCTCCATTATGAAAGATCTTGTAAATCCGACCAATGTTAAAAGTAAGACAAATATACTTTTATGTGATACTGTTTTGAGCAAATTGTTTGAGGTAATACAAGCGTTTGTAAGGTTATGTTATAAGTAATTGTATGATGGTTTGATTTTCAGTATATCACCCTTTGAAGTACAATAGCAGCCTTTACAATCCCTGCAAATCTTCCGATTGCTCTCATTTATGCCTTCTCATACCAAATGGCGCATACCGTTGTGCTTGCCCTGACGGTAGTGTCTTCCGTGAGAAATCTTCATCTGCCTGTGAAGCTCGTAAGTTTTTGACTTGACCTAAATTCTGACATAAGTTTGTCTGGTGAATGTCTTTTCAGTCTCAACAATTCTCAAAAACTTTGACTTTTAGCCTTCGAGCGTGAGAAGCCGCAACCACTAAGTTGTCCTTGTAGTAATGGGGGTACTTGCAAATTTGAAAAAATTCTCACATGCCAATGTCCGGAAGATTTTGTTGGACAGTATTGTGGGGAACATGTTCAGAGAAGAAGAATTAGTAATGATACGGGTGTCTCCCCAGCAGCCGTCGCCATACCGCTAGTTATAATAATATTATTAAGTTTGGGTGCTGGTGCTTTTTATATTTTCCTGAAGAGAAGGGGTGATTTTATCGGGAAAGGACTTGGATCTTCTGTCAGTTTCCGCCAGGGAAGCAATGTAGAGTTTGTCAGTGTAAGTATTACTGATTTCTAACAATAAGCAATAAGGTTTACCATAAGGGTGAGTAAATGGTTGATGTTTATTACATATTTGTATGAATTTCAGGACCCGTCCTCTTCAGCAGGAACGGTGGTAGAAAATCCTGATAATAAAATTGATATGAAGACCCGTGACTTCTCCAATCCCATGTTTGAAGCCGTCGAACAACAACAAAGTGGTAGTTCGACTAGTCCTCCTCCTATAGCTATTCTTTCTCCTAGTTCCGTTGTGCAGCGTTCTTCACCACAAATACAAATCAGACAGTTTGAACCAAGTGAAGACACTGGTAAAGATACACAGAATCTTGTTGATGAATTCGATTGTTGAGATTAACAAATTATGATATGTCGATTTGTTTGTTTTTTATGATAATGATAGAAATAAAAAAATAATGTTTTATATTTAATGAATATGAGCCCCTCGAAATGTGTTTTGCTTGTCAGGTTGTTATTTTGACAATGTAAGTATTACTTTTAGCGATTTTAATTTTACTTAAAACAAAGGACGACAATCGGTTAAAAATTACTATGAACTATATTACAATAATTAGGGTATTTTAATGAGTATTCGTATTGTTCAAAAAATCTCATTTTCGCTTGTAAATTGTATTTTAAAATGAGATGCAAAAAATTCCGTCCCAATATTTTTATTATGCAGGCTATAATCGATATATTGGGGGCAATGAAAGTGTACATAATTACAAACTTGTTGGCCATGTATGAAAGTGTTTTAATTAAGGTGTGAACCTATTGATATTGTTTACAAAAATGACTTTGCGTGTAACGTTTATTTTCCTGGAATACTGTTATTAGCGAGTTTGATTTCGAGTACTAATGTTTTTCAAGCTCAATCTCACTACTAAATTGATTTGTGTATTTTTTTGTGAGTGTATGACTCTGAGAGTTTCAGTGAATGTGAGTGCATTTAATTCCTTAGTAAAACTTACGGACATGTACTTATTCCCCCTAACTGATACTATGAATGCCATCCAGTTATTTTGCGTCACTTCTTCCACAGCCACGCACGAAGTTTTTGAAACCGCATAGTAGTTTCCAATCCCAGAAAAATATTATAATTATTACCAAATCAACTTTCGATATACCTATATGTTGGACGGAATAAAAACTCATTAAATATCACTGGTCAAAGTGACAATGTAAAAACGTTTTCTCCATTTTCCATCTTTGTTCAACAGTTTCCAGGCGAACTTACTTAAAAAGACGCGAGCGGGCGTGAGTGTACGCAATCTTGCAAAGAATTTCTAGAAAGAAATTGTTTCACCTATGTACGAAGCTCTTGGCGTTCTCCATTCCAGATCATTTCACCTTCATCATTAATTTTAAGCATAGTTAAAGGGCACTAGATTTGCTCATCATAAATCATTCCAAGTAGCTATAGGTGCTATAGGTTGTTCATCTCACCTGCCGTTTTACTCGGCCTAGGACAGATTGGACAACCTTGCCTTACAAGTACATATGAACAAAGAATTAATTTATATGAATCGGAGCAGGGGAAGCATTATATTTAATTTCGTTAAATTTAATAAACAGGCGAATCAATTTAATCAGTTTTTCTAAAAATAATTACATATAACAATAATATTAACATTGAAAGTTTCATATAAATATTGTTACGAAAACCCGAAAGAAACAATAAATTGAGCAATAATAATTCTAACATGGCATGGGAAACTTCCAATAACTGTGACAAGGCAGACAAGATGGATTTCGTCATGTGAAAATGGACGGACTCAATTATTCCTTCTTCACCCCAACATGACAGAATCAGTTCGAAGAAAAATGTTACAATAAATATTGTTATATAACTTTCGGATAATCCCTCGTTAATATGATAATTTCAGCATATAATGCTTGTAAAATAAAAACTTCATCGAACCTAGGAGCAAGTCTTGACAGCTGCCCCATTATATAATTATCAGAAGCATTCATGTGACAAGCCTTATATTCATTAAAGGGAGCCAGCACTACCTTTAATGAATTTTTACACAGACGAATGTGGCTTTTTGTAAATTTTTCTTTACAAAAGAACTGGAACTGGCATGTACACTCTATACACAGCTTGATTTCAAAGCAAAAAATTTACATCACTCTATTTAAAATATTCTACAACACTCCACCGCCTACCATTAGCAGGAATTGTACAAAATATAAAGCATTATGTAATGGCCAGCTGTGTCATTCGTCCCAACCATCATTTTGTCGTTAGAAAATACGATAAGCAAATGACGGAGAGATCCTAGTCGATTGATTGCAGTGCTAACTTATACACATTAAAGTGTAGCGGGGCGAGCGCAGTAAAGCGGCAAGTCGCTCCAGTTTCTTGACGTTGACAGAACATTATTTAGTGTTATATCTGCGATTGAAATTCTTTTAGTTTACAATTGGTTGCAATACTTGAGGGTTGAAAGTAAATTGAATTAATTTTGCATCATATAGGAAATATCGATAAAGGTTAAATTATTTCTGACAAAATAGTTGGCCTCAAATAATGAAGTATGAATTGGTTTAAATAATTATTTGTGACCGAAATTTACTTTGGACGAGCTTTTTCAATGATACATACCATTATACATACATTAGATAGAGTAAATCGGCTCCCGGTTTACTCCATCTACTCACTTAATTAAGGGGAAAATCAATTCCAGCCGGAAGCTAAGTGTGCCAGATGTTTGAGAAATGAAACCAAAACAACAGACGACACCGACATAATTGCATTTCGTACCTTCCTTGTAATCCTACGGCACTGGAGAGATATAGTCTTGAGTACTTGAGTAGTTAGGAGTACAAATATACCTTCGGATCCTCATTTATTTTACCTACAAAACAACCAACCCAACTTCCATGATATGAGATCAGAACGAAAAGTTACCAGGACAAGCAAATAACTCATTATTCAATTTGGCTTTCCTGTTTCTCCCATATAGTTAGCATAAACCAGTTTTGATCCTCATGTGATTGTTTATATCAGTGTGGATTTCGTCTCACTTCGGTTATCTATGTAATCTACGGACTTAATTTGCCGTCTCCGCAACACTCAATATAGTTCCTCTCAAAAGTTCCGGCTTCCGCCTGTCACACGCAAACTTAAAAAGCACAGCGGACGGGTTGTAAAATTTATTATTACATCAATCGAACTAAGCTCATTTTCATGATGAAGAGTGTCAGAGTCAGAGTTGTCCCACTATGTCCATGACATACTGTATGTCCATGGAATGTGAAGCAATATTATTATCCTACCAGTTTTGATAAAAGTTACATTATTTCGATTTTATTTTTAACTCAAATTGAAGATTTTGCACCAAGACCGATGGGTAAAAAAAGTAAATTAATTTCAATGATGCTATAAAAACTATGCAGGGTTTGAAGCATTTCCAAGAATCACATATGAATCTAGAGGCAGGTAGGTCGTAGGTCATAGGTGTCAACAATTTTTTTTGAAAAATGGACTTGGCTGGAAAGTTTTTCCTTTGAGCCAAAAGAATTGGAAACATGGCAAGACTAGACGAATTTCAGGTTGTACTATGTTCAGCGTAAGCGTTTCTCAGGAAAGTTGTCGCCAAGCTCAAATCCCAAGGATCCAGCCTTAGATATTTATAACTTTGGCCCCCAGAAAACCCAGAGAGGTAGAAAAATCGTAAAAGATGTAATAGCAGAAGAACAACCAAGGACTGAAGGTGAGGGACCCCTTTCTCATGTAAAATTATTGAGGAAAAATTAGTCATGAGTTCTGGGGACAGACGAGCAAAGTCCTTCAGGTTGGATTTTAAGGACGCAAATTGGAAACCGTCTAAAACGGTCCATACAACCACTGCCACCACTAACAATCGTTAATCGTTATAATAATTATGTACAGCATTTCAAGAATAAAAGATTGAGATTTCTATATTTTCGTGGATTTAAAATTGTCACATGTTTTAACAATTTTTCTTCGCATTATAAAGAACTATGCGGAACATGACATTTAGCACCTAAAAATAAACTTCATCCGAAAGAAGCCGTCACGCGTGCAACTTATTGTAAAACATCCCCAAAGTTCTGCATCACAAGACCTTTGCTGCCGAAGTGAAATGTTAAATTGCAGGGTGATGATGATTCAAGTGAAATATCAAATCACTAATGTTTACATCACAGTAAACTTTTGAATTTATTAGAGATTTACATTCTCAAAATACCGAGAAAAGTCACCAAACTTAATCGCCATAATAAAATACCCATCCGCATGTCAGCTAAATTATAACGAGCACAGCAGTATAGAGAGTGTGCACAGAGAAAAACATCGTAATATATTTTTGTCTTATTGCCTTAGTTCAACGTTGCTTGGTGAAGGGGTGGGTAAGTAATGACAAGATTTCCATTATTCAAATAAAATACATAGTTGCTCAAAACAGGTTTGAGCTTTCGGATTATTGTCATTCAAGCCCAACGTGCACATAGCGCATGGGAAAGTTTCCAAATAAAAGCTATTTTTGTAAATCGCCCTTCTCATTTCGTTATCGTGGCAACAATATTGTAAGAATTGGAGGTTAACTTATATAAGCCTTATGAGTGCTAGGGAAGCATGAACATTACTTGAATACTGTGAAATTACTTGAATGTTCTGCATTATTAATGGCTTTCATGAGGACTATCACATGTCGTGTGATTTCGTGGAATGGATCTGAATTACATGATAACGCGGCTTAAATGTTTAGCTACAGCGACGTGAAAAGTTGTTCTTATGAGTCGATGATGCGATTAATGGACACTACTTACATACTTTAATACATGATGAGGTAAACTATGGGGAGATTTGTGGTTAAGTAATGATACTGTTAATTATTTCCATTGAAATTAGTATTTTAGATGTAGGAACAAATTCATGTGCCAGAATGATTGTCATGAAAAGAAGAAGAGAGAAGGGGAGAGGAGAATCTCTCCTGATAAAAAAAATGAAATACGGAAATAAATGATTTGGGAAGGTAGAGAGAGAGAGAGAGAGAAGGAAGGAAATGTAAACTGGTGGAAAGAAGCTTATTCAAACTTTTGAGAATCTCATAGAATTATACTTTGTATGAATTTTGAATGAGGGTAGGAAAAAGGAAGGATATGAAAAAAAAAGCCAAACCTGGTTCTTCGGACAATTACATGGGCAACTTTTTCATTTATTTTTGACGAAGTGAGCGAGCGAGAGAGAGCAAACCATTGAAACTCACTCTGGATGATTTGGTTGGTTTATATAGTTATGTTCACTACTGTGTATACATACATATACTTACATTATATACTTTCATCTAGCTGGTTCTCGCTGTGAGTTGGTAAGATGAAGGATTTTTGCCATTAGCCATACAATAAGTTACAATCAAGCTGTCAGCTCCATTTGTATGTCGAGTCAAGTAAGTACCTTGCATCAATATTAATGGTTTGCTTATCTTTAGTTCTCGAGCCTGGTAATTTCGTGTACTTCCAGCACTCTACCTCTATTATTATGTCATAAGGCACGACTTGGAGTTGCCGAGAGGCATTCTCTTCTTCACCTCTTCTTCTTCATCTTCTTTCATGTAGCAAAAAAAAAAGTCTACAACAACAAATCTTTACTATTACTCCACACAAGCAAGAAGCAGCAGCGGTATCTGCAAACACCACAGACGGGCCATGGTAAAAGAACAGACTTTCTGTCTTATGTCAGCTTTTGAGCAATTTAGACTGAATCAAACTGATTGACGATGATGACGATACCCAGTCGTATAGTGAGCAACTGGCTTTAAGCAACATGCTCTCTCTCTAATATTTCTCAAGGAGAATAGCAATCAAGACAGATGCAGTTTTGGATGGAGATGCTCTCACAGTCTGTAGGCACATTGCTGGCAATATTCCTTTGCTCTTTCCCTTTCACTCCGACAGTGTGAAGTCGAAGAAGGTAGTTTTACAGCATTCACTGAATTTATCAAAATTAATTATTGCAACTTTACAATGCGTTGTCAGTATGTCCCTCTCTTTTCTACTGGAAAAACAACCTTCTTTAGACTTTCCAGAGGAGCATTCATCTGCCATCTTATTTTTTTGCCATTTTCTGTCACTGCATGATATGTAATATTTAATGTATTAGTTACCTCGATAGTTTTGATCAGCCGTGTAGGGAATTGATACAATTCTCAAGTTATATAGCTTTGCGATTTTTTCTAGCCCTCACTTCACCATTTATTTTGCTATCCCAAAATCTGCCAAAAATGCCCACTCATCCAATCCACTTAATTGTCTTCAGCTACTGCGAAGTATATCTGAAAAAGTGGACGCATCCATTCTGTATCCATACTTTCTTCACGAAAAATCCCACCCGACCGAACAAAAAGATCCATCCAACATTATAATTTATCGTTGTGGTTGACAAACTGAAGTCAGTGAAAAATTGGATATGCTTTGATCTCAATTTTACTACATAGTGTACAATTTAATCTATACATACAATGCTATTTAATATGGATATCCTGCTCTTCTTGCATTTATAGGAAACATCAAATCAAAAATAAATCGTATTCGTTTTTGAATAACCCTTTGAAATGTTCATCCATTTTTTGAACTAAGCTAGCATTTTCAAAGCAACTTCCATTAAGCAAGTAATCCTGAGTATAAAAAATCCATTTGATACTATTGAAATGCTACACACTTGCATGAGCCGTAAAAACATGGTATTGAAAAGTTGTGTTAAAGTCAGAGGATGTATATAGGTTCTCTTCGTGCGAGAGTGCGAGAGTCGCTTCTCTCTTCAGAAGTCGTCGAATCTCTCTCCTGCCTCTTTAAAAGACGATGACGGACCCGACCCTCCAGCCACACCGTAGCAATCGACTATGTATTCCATGGTGAACAATTTCTTGTCCGTCTTCTAAAAGAAAGACCAAATTGAAAGTAGAAGGTTTTTCAAAGGGAACAATCCATTATATTCATTCTTACATATACAGAGAAAGAATATAAGAGGAAAGAATGAGAGGGAACAATAGCTTTGTGCAACATTACATCTGCTTTTGGCTCGTTCCCATACCATAGTAAATTCACCAACAATGAACTATCGGACTGATAGGATCAAAAACCAAATGAAAGACCAATGAAATGGATACAGCCTCGAAAATAATTTATCTTCCAAAAATACATTCAATTTTTACAACAACTATATATACTCATACACTACTTGTATAACACAAAAGAGCAATACTTCTACAGCTGCTGGTCAAGTCTTGTAACGAGCCACTCGTTGAGAAAAAATCCTTAATACAAATAATAAATACGTGCCCGTTACAACCATATCCTCTAAAAACCTTCCTCTGCTTGCAAACTCTATTCTCTATTATACAGTCTAGTCTCTGCTATTCACATCCTCTTATTAATTAAGAATAATTTCCGTATTTCCGTAATCCGCCTTCTGTAACAGAGCCTAAGACAAAATCTCCTTATCATCACCATCATCTCTCAGCTTCTGCCAACTGGAACACATGAGAGGACACATGCACAACCAACCAAAGCCAAGATGCTTTGTCATAAAAAAAATAAGCATTACTTTTCGTCAAAACTAACAAAGTATAAAACTATTGCCAATGAAATTCGATACCTTGAATACATTATAACAATCTTCATTGTAACATTCTTTTAATTTATGCATTGGAAACAAATCAACCTACATTGACAGTATAACCTGTGCCACTCTTTATTCTGTCTCTCAAAACAAAAACCATCATTTCAAGTTTACCTCACAGTTTTTTATTGTCGATTGTGAAACTCTCTATAATAATTGTAAACTTAAACTGCATCCTAGCAATAGTAATAACCATTGTATAATATATATTGCAAGCAGTGTAACTGGATTTTGTTTAGATTTTTTAAATGCTAGAATATGCATAACAACAACAGGACAAGTCTCCAACAGACGGATCTTCTTCTTCACTTCACTCATCATAGACACTTGAAAGATCTGCTAGCACACAAAACTCTGGTCTAGGTGCGCGGATTATATAAGTAGATCAAATTCCTATACTTGACTAGATTTTTTTTATATATCACTCCACTCCAACTCTCGTGACTCGAGGGCTTAAAAAGTTGAGAGAGCATTCAAACACCTTTAGGAATGATCCCAAGAAAAAGAACTTGGACATGTATTATAGATGCACATATAATGTATATGCTTTTATAAATTATTGCATAACCACCAATTTATAACTGTAACTATTTGGATCATCTTCTCAGGTTAATTGATTGACACAGTTTCACTACCATAAAAGGAACAAGAGGTAGCATCAGCCTGGGAGAAATATCTGAGTGTGTATATGTAAAAATAACATGGGTAGGAAAAATCAAAAAATACAAATACTAATATTTTGCTTGGAGCAGTTCATGATGATTTGTCAGCACGCAAAGGAGTTTTGTTTTGCTATGGAAAAACATTAAAACTATATGAGATGGTTGCACACAGTTGCAGTTTACATAACTATTACGCTCATGTTCCTCGCATGGATTAACAATCATAAATGTCCATGACTAGAGGTTTTTCAAGTCCACTTACTCTCACAGAGCCCTCGCATATGTGCACACTTTCATCAATTTACCTTCACATAGGGAAGAGCCACGTCAATATGTACAAGAATATTATGATTGTATGATACACGCATGGATTTATTCCTCGTCAAAAAAGAGTCTTGTGTGTGCTTGCATTAAAAGCATGTGTAAATTACGATGCATTAGAGAGGAAGAAGGAAAAAACCTGCTTTATTTCATCCTCATGAAGATCATATATGCACTGTATATATGACGAATACTCCGAAAGAGACAGGTTAGATCCTATACGCTAATGGCTAGCCGTATGCTAATCTTTTCAAATTTCTATGGGGGTTGGGTTTAATAGTAAGAGAGAGAGAGAGAGAGAGAGAATAACAACAGAGAGAAGATGAGAAAAAATAGAGAGTACACAAACGATTACTATTACTACGCCAAGCCAAAGTTGTAACTTTTCAAAACCAAATCTACGGAGGTACTACGGTGCATCACCTCAGAGACCAACCACAGGACCACTATGTACCTTAATGTCCCCACTCTGTAAGTTACTACGGGCCCGAGAAGCTCAGTCAGAGCAGAGGAAATGTATCCCAAAAACTTGAGTCATTTCTCTTACAAGCTCGCCTTGGTCATACATAGTCAAAGATTGTAAGAGATTGTTGTAAAGTTTTCCTCCAAATGTAAGAAGTAACAGATTTGACAGAGAGTCTGGTGTATGGGGAGAGTTGGAGCAAAAAAAAAAATTGAGCGGGGTTCAAGTAACAACACTGGTTTATATGAGGAGTCTCGGAACTATACAACAAAAAATAGTAAAATTCACCTCGCTCTCGCATAATCAGTTCTCTTCTTCTCTGATTGTGTATATACGAGGAGTACACAAAAAAGAATGGGAAAAAAATATTGCTTAAGGGCTAAGAAATCAGAAATTACCTGTATGTTTCTTACCTCTCTCTCTCTCTTGAAACCGTCTCACCTGTAAAATGACTCCTTAGACTCTCCCTGTACAAATCCCCCTTAAGCAGTATCTTTTTACCTGCACTCTTGTTGATGAGAACGGAAGTCTTGTCCTCTCTACCTCTCACTCTATACTTATAGGCTCGAATGTATGTGAGTGAGTGGAGGGTTCGAGCATAATATGAGAGCTTTAAAGTCCAACAACAACTATAAGTTGGCCGTCATCGTAAAATCCCTAGAGAGACAGGAAAAGAGCAGAGTGAGCGAGAGAGAGAGAGAGAGAGAGAGAGAAATGGGGAGAGGTGCTTCAACATAAGCTCTTGCTTCAAAACTTGTCTACGGCTCTTAGCCGTGTGTTGTTGTTGCTTTTGCTCTGCCCTTCCATTCCTGTAATTATATTTACAAGAGAGGCCCAACAGCATGTACACTCAAGGCTAATCTGTATTCAGACAAGGAAGACGGGAACGCCAACACCTGTTGAACTAAAAATCAGTGCTGAATAAATAACAAGTTGTATTTTTTTTTAAAATCCGTAACCATGAACTGTTTAACGGAGATTAGCCGAATTCTCTACCATTTAGATTTATTTCGACGGAATTTTAGAAAAGGACATTCTTGTGCAAATAACGCCTTCTGTACACTCTGTGCCTTTAAAGTGAGTGGTGGTTTTTTATACACTAAAATAAAGTTAGAAAGTATCGCCCCGTTATGCCCCATCGTCAATGTATTTTTGTAACCTTCGTCTACAGTCCCTTTTACTTTGTTGTGAAAAGTGTTCCGTTTATTTTTTAAATAATTTCATTTTTTGGGGTTTATTTCCACCTGAGGTTATTCACTTGTTCCTCTATTTATGTACGTTTTTTTTCATGTGTGTGTGTGTATAGGAATTATTCGAGGAGCTATCCTTTGCAATGAGAGTAACAGCCCCGGATCCGGGAAATATCACGAGATTGATCCAGGAAAAAATGAATCAATTTGTTTTCTGTTGTCATTCGGATCCCGGACGCGTTTATGTGAGTTATTTTGATTGGGAATGTCATTTTAAAATGGAAGCATATTTCCAGCAATGAATGGAGGATGAATGGAGAGATTTGAAAAACTGAATTGGAAGTATTGGAACGTCGATTTTTCTTTGAACTTTCATTTACAATATTTTTTCTGTTGGTTTTGTAGGAAAATTTAATGAGATCAATACCTATAAATTCAGACTATAAATTACACTTTAGTCTCACGAAGATCTGTCTTGAGTGCAGAACAACAAGTCATGTGGATGATGTGGTTCAGGTAGGTTATTATTTTTGATATTTATTGTTCTCATAAAATTTATTGGAATCCATTTGATAAATGGCTGAGATAAGTAAGTGCTTATCCAAACTAGGGTGGATCTTGTTCGCTTGTGCTGTACCCAATGTCTATATGACGTACATGCTGCAAGCGGAGGGTGTATTTTTATTTCATATCTGTTGAATGTAAGGTGTATTTTTTTATTTCCAGTTTGTAAACATCGTTGAAGGACCTGTTATCCCCGAATCTCCCTCATTTGAATTTACCATAAAGACGAGTTTAGATTCGTCCGAATTTTGTGTCAAAGTAAGTTCTGTTGCTTGTATTCCATTGAATATTTTAAAGTTCATTTAGAATGCCGGGCGGCACACCTGGATATTTTTCAGCTAGGCCTCCGATGTGTGCGTGAAAGTGTTTTCAGTAGGGTGAGGGTATATAATTATAACAATTCATACGCTTGGTTTCACATGACAACACAGAGCACAACACAGGAGTTGTTAGAGACAGCAATGTGTATGTATATAGCACAGTGCAGGGCTTAACTGACCAAAAAAATTGTAGCAGTTCTTGTCATGTGCATTACGGTTCAATGTCAACGTGTTCTTTTTTTAAATAACTGATAAAATGAACCTGTTGATGAGAATGAGACTGTGGTGGTTCATAGAAAGAGCAATGGTCCATGCAATGCGATAACATTTTTTTCTTAACGTGCCTATGCTTATACATAGTGTATACATAAATGCTTTAAAAACTTATCGATTTTTTATATTTTAGCCAAATTGCTTTGGGAACACAAAGATCTTCCGAACCCTTAAGTCTGAACCACAGCTGCTGACACTGCAGTTCTCCCCGGAGTTTAAGCTGTCGGATTTAGAGTACAAAATCAGACCATTTTTAATATTTGAATGTCAATCGTCCTCTCTTCTCCTCACTGGAGTCCTCATCAAGAACATCAATTATGCTAGTTTATTTTTCCATACGAGATTGAACACTTGGATATTCATTGATGAGGGTCGGATTGAGTTATTGGCTAGTTCATGGGATGTCGTGAAACTCAATTTTAGTCAGTATAGGCCCATAATGGGTTTTTACGTGAAAAGGGAAGAAAGTATGGAGAGAATATACGAAAATTGGCCGTTGGATAGCGACAGCGGCCAGGGGTCATCGGAACTAAGCTCGATTGAAGAAACCAATGTGGTGGAACAGAAGTATGCGACGATCAAACGGAACAAGCGATCCAAACCCAATAATCCTATTAGTGTGAGTACTCCTGATTTGTCTCGACTGGACCTGAGGAAAGTTAGTTTCAATTGTGAAGTTGAGCTGGTGGAAGACGAGGAGTACATGCCTCATCCTATTCTCATGTCTATTATGGAGAAGTTGAAAATGTGAGATAAACAAGCAATGTACCAGCCACCAGCTACACTCACAGATGCATATCTACGATTAGTACCATAAATGACACATTTTTAGAAGGTGTCCGGATTTTTCGAGGATGCTGCGTACCAAATACTTAAATAACCGAAAGAATATTATAAGAACCTATGCCGGGTTATACCTTCACAGAGATTTATATAATACAGAGATACACCAGAATACTTCCTTCATTTTTATATGACACTTTCAATACAAGTACACAGAATCTCGAAATATAGATATTTAAATGGGATTTTACCTTTTTTGTACTGATTTTGATACCACCATTTTTATATTTTAGTGCGTAATTGATCTGTACGGTGCCAAGTAACTTTGTATGCTTCATGCATATTTTTTCCTATGATTTACAATATTTTTTAAAACTACACTGCAGTTTTGCCTTCCCATAACATTTTTATTTAAACAGTCCGACGTTCAATAGCAGTTAAATGATACCTGCCTGTGGTAGTTAAATAAATAGAAGACTACACGAACCGTAAATCTTTTACCAAAAATGTTATAATAGCCGACTATTTTATATATTTTTATGGCAACATATATTTATAGAAGTATTAAAAAGTGAGTCGAGAATTTTTCTCATACATGTTCCCTGCATTTAAAACTAGAGTATAAAATGAATGAGAAATTATGAAGGAAATATATATTTACATGCTTGTTTGAGTATTGTATGTAGAAATAAACACGTATTATAGCTGATATAAATATAAAATGAATAAAAAACAAGTTTTTATTAATACTCTTTGCGCTTTATGTAATCGCGACCCCGTTAATTGTTACAACAGAACCATAGTCATCAAGATTCTCATATATAGGATCAGCCGTGGGATTATCGTAGTAATGTTGCTGGTTATTTACGGGATAATTTACAGTTGGTTCCTGCTTACTCACAGTTTTAGTTTCTTTGCTTCGTTTCAAAAATATTAATAAGACAAACAGACTCAAGAAAAATACTAAGCCGAAAGTGACACCGAGCCCGATTGCGAGATTATTCGAGGTGAGGGGTTCGTTGAGCTTTATGATACAAGTAGGGGGTGGGGAGGGTGTCCATACTTTCGACTCCGTACATTTTTGTATTTGTGGACCCTGTAGATCGAATCCCGGGTTGCAATGGTATTCCAAAAGACTTCCATAAGTATTCGATGAATTTACCAAGAACTGACGTAGATTCTCCGTATCCGCCGGCACTGGACAGACCACCACTGCAATTTCAAAACGGGTTGAGGTCAATAAATAGCTAATGTTTAATAGTAGTGCTGGTGTTCATAATAAATCATAAAGCATGAACAGCCGCTCGGGAAACTTGCAATTAGGTTAGGCTTAGAATTATTAATAATTTTGCCAGGTATTCATTATTACTTTCACAAGTAGGAGGGAGAGAGTCCCAAGAGCCATCGACAGTGCAGGTTCTGGTTCTTTCGCCAATCATTTGATAGCCTTTGGGACAATTGTAAGTGAGTTTAGACCCGACCGAGAGTCCATTGAATTCGAAGGTTACGTGCACATCGTGGTCCATGGGAGGTGTGCATTTGACAGGCAAACAACTTGGTTCCGTACCGGTCCATGTCCCATTACAGACGCGTCGTGCGTTTGCATTGAGATAGTAACCCTAGCAAAAGTGAGGAAAAGACCAAAATTATAGTTAAATTCATTGGGGAGTTCGAAGACAAGAAAGAGAAACAAGTTTATCTGTACTCACTGGGTCGCACTCATAAAGAGCCACGCTGGCTAAGTAGGTTGTATTGGAAACCAAACGGACTGAACCATGTTCAACGTCTTTTGGAGATCCACAATCAACCCACTCACAAGTAGGCGCTTCATCAGTCCATTTACCTTCTACACAACTGGCAGTGTCTTTTCCTACAAACACCACAAATTAAATGGTATTAAATTAAGTTGGGTGACAAGACAATACCATATCAGACACAGCAACTCCAGTACTACTAATCAAATCTTGTATACCAATCAGTAAAAATCCACGGTTGCATTTGTATTTAATCATAGTTCCAATCTTGTAGCTCGTATTAAGAACATCTGCGGCAGTTTGATAAGATCGGGAAGCATGGCGATCGTTGGATGAGACGGAAATGTAGGAATTATCCTGTATAACAGGTGCAGCACACCGAGTCTATATTGGGGGAAAAGTGAGAATTGTTACAAATATGGTCAATTCCATCAGCTCACCAAGTGACAAAGAACAAGACAGTAAAACTATATCAGATAATTAATATGGACCCAAAAGCAATAAGACATGTGTATAATGTGACTAACCTCGACACATGTGGGGGTGGACGCAGACCACTGTGAATTTGCCAAACAAGTTCTCTTTCTATCCCCTAAAAAAATTAAAAAATTAATCATGGTTTCTACTTTAAGGCTTTTTGAGCAAAACTGTTGATTTTGTAAGGAAGAAGCTCATTATGCATTTGTATGCATAGGCAGAGAAAGTTGCAAACTGGAACCTTTGGGTTACCTTGTAATTTATAGTTGAGAGCACACGAATACACGACGGTACTGTTGAAGTATGTACTTCCATTGGGGTAGCTCATCTGACCATATTTGATAGGCATGGCTTTACCACAGTCGACAACTGAAAAATTTCATTTAATAAACCAATTTAGAATCCAATAACACTGGTCCTAGTATAACTCTTCCTTCCCAGGCCACCTTTTAGCTCATAAACCACAGAATCAAAGGAAATTATGACAATTTTAAGGGGATGGCGCATAAGCGTCAACAAGGACTTACAGTGACATTCGGGAATGGTTGAAGGACTCCATTCTCCGTCTTCGCGACACGTTCGCTGAATCGGTCCTTTAAGAACATGACCTTCCTCACAATGGTAAGTAATGACGCTACCGACAGTAAAATCATAGCCTGTGACGTAGGAAGCTCGAGGAACTTCTGGTTCATCACACGTTGTCACTACAAACCGCAAAATCAATTACTTTTATGGGACCATCCGAGCATGAAGCTCTCATATCAATTTACCATTCAGTAAAGGTACCGATACATTTCTGTAGGATGGTGACGTGAGAGTCAAAATGATTGCAACTTGCCACAATTGTCAGGAAATAAGTATGTGTGAAAATATTTTTGACTTACTTTGGCACTGCAATTCACCCTTCCATTTTCCATCGGGTGAGCACACGCTATGCTCTTGTTCTGCAAAATATCCTGAGTCACACTGAACGGTAGCCACAGCACCAAGAGTGGTTGTTCCATTCAGTAGCTTGGTCATTCCATTAGCAACGCTAGGTGGATCCCCGCATTCAACATATTTACAATATGGCGGCGGCGAATCCCCCCATTTCCCCCCAAGCAAACAAATCTTTTCAGAATTCCCGATCAGAATGTGATCCTGATTACAGCTATAAATGAGCTTGGAGTTCACCATAGTTCCGGTCGTGATGAATGTACCTGAGAAAGTAAAAAGTTGTCACGTCATTGTCAATCAATGGGAATTGAGACAAAGTTTTCAATGTGAAATGGAAATCAGGTTACACATTCACATCGGTAAATCGACAAAAAACAAAAGGCTACCATTGATAATTGGTGTTGGTGGTGGGCAAATTGAATAAAGACAAGATGGTTTAGTTCCCACCCAACCAGACTCTTCACATTTAACTTGGTTAGAGCCCGACAGGGTGTAGTTTTCATGACAGCTGAATGAAAACATAGCTCCGAAATCAGTTCGGTTTGGCTTGGTCACGTTACCATTGGGTAGTTCCACCTCGTACTTTCCGCAGTCAACGTATTTACAAGTTGGTGGAGTACCTGACCAAAATCCATCCTTCTCGCAAGTTCGGGATGGTTTCCCTTTCATTACGTGTCCTTTAAAAAGATGATAAATGTTACTCTTGAACTACCTTCTCCACAAGGGCAACTCAAATCTCAACACAGTTAAATTGATATCGTACCATTTGGACATTTGTAGTTAATGACCGCACCAATTTTGGAATCCTTTACTGCCATTTCCTCTAGATCGACACCCTCAGGTTTGTCTGGACTCCCACATTTGGTCGGGGCTAAAAGTCATACAATTGTATATTGATATTAATAATTGCTCCAAAATTAAAAGCATCGCCATAAAAGACAGTCGGCATCATCATAATTATTCAGTTATTCACAATCAGAGCTCAAGCTTACGGAATACACAAATCCAATGGAAGTAATCCAAACCACAGCCGACATCATTCCATGCCCAGTCCCGCCCGCCATCCAGAACTGCACAATTCTGTTCCCCGTTGTAGTTATTAGGCTGATCTTTCCCCCAGCTGGGCTTCTTAATGACATGACCGTTAGCGACCCAGCGCCAAGTTCTCGAGGTGAATCCAGGGTCACGCTCCACACCAATCCAAATCAAAGGTCTCTTCAGCTTATCTTTTAATTTGTCTAACGTTGAAGTAACTAAATTAAGCGTGGGTTGAAGTAGAGCATTTTCAGATGGTAGATCTCCTCCTCTGGAAATACACTGTGAGCGAGCACCTTCAAACGTCTGTGGAGAAGAAAAATCATCAAAAGAAGTTTGTAAACATGCGGAACAAAGTCCCACGCCCAACCGAGGCGTTTTTTTCCCTCCTCAACTAACACCACTTATATTACATATTTGAGGTACGCAGAGCATTCTGAGTCCTCTACACGGATGGTATCCGAGGGTAATAACATACAAAAATACAAACTTAATAAAGGTTCTATAATTTCTTAACAAATAAGTGACGCTTGAGCACATACCTGACCAGACTGAACCGCAAATTCAAAGCACGTTCCATTAAACGATATTATTTGGCCTGTTGCCGCCTCCGGCTCACATCTAGTTTTTGGAAGCTCTAATTTTACAAATATAATAATTAATGTAGAGGTACATTATATACTCGAACGAATACTAGCGTAAACAATAGTTTGGTGAATTGTTCGCACGTGACTTAGTCTTTAACAATTTGTCTCACCTTCTACACTAAAAATTTCTACTTCACATAGAGACAACGATCCTTCTCCCGTTGACTGGATTGAAACATATCTCCCGACTAATGGACGAGCACACTTCAATAATTTAACTTTTGTTTCAGTCCCTGCAAGCAGTTAATATTATTTCTTCATTTTATTAATATCATCCCATACTTTAACAAAGTATCAAATTTATTATTAAATTTCATTTATCAAAGTTAATAGACAATCGCTCACCACTAGGCTCCCAAGCACAAAGAGGGTTTCTGTTTGGTGTTGAACTATTGCCCACACGTATTTCTAGATCATTATTGGAGGAATCGGCTATGTGTAAACAAAAATAAATAACAATGACATGTTCCCGTAAAAAAATACCGTCGATGGTAAATACTTGGCACATTTTTTTACTGAAAACTTACAGGCACCCATGATGACTCTAAGAATTCGGACATTGTAAAAATTAAGAAGATCCACTCGCCACCAAGGACTAACTTCGCGGCTGGTTTGGGTACATGTGTCAATCTGACCATCGTTGCCATTATTGGAATGGCTCACCGTTTTGGTCGTTGATTGATTTGTTGGCTTATGAAGGGCTGCGTTTGCGGCTGTAATTTTTAAAGGACCAACATTAACATCATAAAAACCAAGCTCCTTTAGTCCCAATCCCACAAGAATAAAATAGTTGCGTCCACAAAAATGTAAACTGGCTGCATAATAAAAATCTCAAATAAATTTGCATTTTGTAAACCCTTAATTAGAAGCTTTAATAACGAAGACAAATAGAGACAGCATGAAACATTTGTACAAGTCAAAACGATTGTGTGTATGTAAATATTTTGCAGTGCAATGAGAATAGCTTTCTGTCCTCAACCATATAATTATACTTCCATTCCCAACTGACAACTATTTTTGCAAGAGGACATGACTCTCCTGTATAACGTGTGTGTAAGTCGACTACAATTACTCCTAAAGAATGGGTTCATGCTTCACCCCACTTGACTCTTAAATTTTGGTTATCATACCAAGTCTATTAAAGTGAGCATTTAATTTCCCTTTCATTTGTAGGTTTCAACACTCCCGGCGTACTAAATCCTATTGAGTTAGGCGATAAAAACTAGCATTTTGAGGTGACTTTACGTCTCAACTCATATAAAATATCGATCATTCCACTTCTTAATCGGACCTAGTAACGATGCCTTGCAGGGAAAAACAAGTTCTGTACAACTAACCACAATTATTAGGACTAATTTGCGGAGCAGTATGTATATGTACATTCAAAGGCGGTAGTCACCAAAGTCCTGATTTCCACCAAAATAAAGTGAATGTATATTTAGTCTGACTGAGACACATTAAATATACATCTTTTTTTTTCCTTTCGTTTTTTAGCTAACTCGCAAGAAATCCCTGCGAGTTATATAATTACGTTTCCTGATACCTCCGCACACTCAACCTGTTGTTTTTAATAGAAATTAGCCAAGCAAAAGGAATATATAGATACCGCCAGAGAAGGCTCCTTCACTGGTGTGCTCGTACCTACCTCAATCTTCGTTAGTATTTACTACATAAATTTTACTATTTCAAAATCTTTTTAATAAATAACTCAGCACTTCAAGGCAGCTATGAACTTGACGCTTATTGCGTGCAAATATACGGAGCAGTGATAATAATTATCAGTTTTATTGCAAGTCGATATAGTCAAATGAAATTATGAAATAATAATACATTGCAATTGCATGCCTTCTGATTTACCATATACGAGAGTCCCTACCTGTTTTACTGTAGTAGGTACAAGTTACAATAGTTGCGAAGGCGTATATTGTTAAAACAGTGTTTACGAAAGACACCATTTAATGTAGATCTACGTAATAAAAAGACAGTATAAAAACCTGTTTTAACTAATTTCAACTTTATGTGCTATTTACTCCTTCAGAATTAAATATTAAATTACTATATTACATATATGAATGAATGCACTATTATTCTCATATTTATGTATTCATTCTGATGCACTCCGAACTCAAAACCTTTTATTTCTGTGCCGCCGGTATCTATTCGCCAGAGAATTAAGAACTAACTCATATGTTATAGCAAATGTAACTCACTCTGAGAACGTAAGTAACCTGCTCCGAAGTGCTCATCTATATAGATTTGTATCTTTATACTTCACAGAAGAATTGCATCTCTACATACTTGACTAAATCCAATTGTTGTTGTTGTTGCTGTGTGTAAAGTTTTTGCATCAAAGTCCCTAAAACCACAACCAATACAATTTCTATCTCTATGCTTTCAATTAAAGTTTACCTGACGTTGTTATCAATTCAAGCAAGAACAGAAAAACAGCTCTATAATGATGCCCGACTATGTTTGAATACAATTTGAATGTTGTCTACAATATGAAATGAAATAGTACTATTTTATATGGGGCAGTATCAAAATATTCTTTGTTGACGAATAAAAGAGGACTGCGGGATGCGGGACTGACTGAGAGAGTGGAATATAGTGGAATGTGTCACTTTTACCAATCTGACTGGAAATGTTGGAAATGACAGTAAAATGTAACTATATATGCTGTGCGTAAAGAAGTTGTCAAGTAAAATGCAATTGCCATGCAATCATTCGTAATTATTATTCCAATAGGAAATTCTTGACAAAGGAACGTATCCGCACAAAAAACTCTTTTGTCGTGGATCTCCTGAAGAAATGAAGAATTTAATTTTGGAAACAGAAGCCAATTTCTATTGAGTAAGTATTCTCATTAAATTCGATACAACACGACCTCATGATTTCCTTTGTTCCTCCTCCTGCTTCACTCTCTCACATCTCTCTCTCTCTCTCTCTCTCTCTCTCTCTCTCTCTCTGCAAACATCGATGAGATGGAAAAGCCATAGGAATTTCTCATCCTCTCTTCTATAAATATAAATGTATGAGTATATTTTTATTCGACGCATAGATCTCAAGGAATAGCTTGTCTGATTATTTCTCCTTCAACAATCTACGTGTCCAAAGCTCAAAGAATAATAAAGCAGCGAAGTAACCAACATCTTTTCGTCCCTGTAACTCTGCTATGACGCTTTAGACGATAATAATAATAAAAAAAGAAAATTGCTGAGATGCGGTGAGTACAAAAACTGTCGTTTTTAATCACATAGCTTGGCTACGAGGCACGTTATATCCACTAAACTTCTGCGTTCCATTTAATGATGATAGAATGATAGTTTCACAAGAGGCTTAAAAAATCATCATGATATCTCTGTGGTATCCTTATTGCTTTGAACGCTAAGACTCAATCAAAGGTTTTTTTCTCTCTGTAAAACTAACTCCACTAGAATTTTTTTAGCTTGTTAGCTAAATAACCTCTCCTTCCAAAACCTTCATCAAACTATTCACACTCAGTCATTCAGTCGCGTATATAATAGTCCTATACCACAAAAATACATACTTTCATGCGTATGGGAAAAATTCATGTACAAATTGTGTGCACACATCAAGTAAGGTAACTTTTCCTCCTCCAATTCACAAACATGCCTTTATATTTTTTCATACTTTTATATTTTTTTCATCCAAAAATAGAAGAGGTAGAAAAAAAGACAAAAACTACAGTGAGTAATTTTAATAATAATTATCAAACCGAAAGCCTCTCTTTGCATAATATACGCAACTGCTCTGCCTGACTAAAGACAAGCTACATTAAATTGAAGTCTCATTGCAGGCCATATAGCGAGTCAAGTACCATTCAACGTTCCTATACATATCCCGCAGGTATTATATTTTTGTTAGTGAGTCAGTCCTTTACAAGGTTCTATTCTCAAATGAAATGAATCTATGTATTTACATGAAATCTCCTCGAAAGTTTTAAGTAAACTGTCATGGGTTATCGTTGGTAATTAGTGGCAGCAAATTACGGAATCACGATTGTGTAAAAAAAAAAGTAATTTTTGGAGAGGATAGAAAATATGGGAAAAATTCATCTTCCTTTTATGCCTTTAAACACACAGTGTAGAGAGGAACCCCTATTTAGCCTTATTTCATATACTACAAGTATGTATACATTATAAATACTTCAGCACGCATTCTGCATAAATCTCTTACCAAAGAACCTAGAAGGGCTAGAGAGAGAGAGAGAGAGAGAGTGAGTGTGTGAGAGAGAGAGAGAGAGAAATAAAAATCCTCGAGATATTGTGGACAAGCAGACACGTTTGAGAAGACCAACAAAAATGACATGGCATTATAATAAACTAATACAATAGCATACAGATTGTTGATACTTCCGCAGTGTATCACAGCTATAGTAATTCTTGAGAATTTGATCTTTCCAGATGGACTTATACTTTTGTCTAGCCTTCGTAATTACATTACCTTATTACACACAATTATTATTACACAAAGCATTAGGACAATTCCCTCTGAAAACAAACTTTCCTTATCTGAATATACAACGTATGCATAAGTATGCATATATTTACATTTATCCACCCAAATATACATGCAGCATGTTTACAATATTTCCGTTCCTGAATGAACATAGCATTTATGCATATTTACCCCCCTACATTATTCCCTCGAACCTTTTCCCCCTATATAGTTACAAGATTAACTTGCAAAGTCTCACTTTTACATGGCCTCAAGCAACAACCATTAACTATGTATTTATAACTTATGACCAGTTTTGTGGGCTCATATGGGCACTTAAACATGCAAAGTATTAACATAATAAAAGGCTGACCAAGAGTTTTCCGTCATTCCATCTTGTTTGTAATATATTATTTGAGCAAGTGAAAACACCTAACCTAAATTCAATTGTCATATGTACATTTTTCAAGCTTTACTTATTGATTACGAATGAGGAACGTTATTGGTGTACAATTTTGTTATTGTTGGAGGTTGCGAGTATTGAAAACATATATGTATATGCATTAAATTAAGAGAACCCTCAACTCCTACGACAAATGGGTAACGACCAGAAAGAACTGACAGAGCGACTCGAAAGAGATGTTAATAAATTATTCCTTGTAATATTTCCGCTGAATTGATGAAGGAATGAACAGAGGTAAACCACATCTTCATAGTCATATTCATGTATGTTATTACCAAACCAAAAACCACCCATTTCATTATTATATATTTCTTCTCGGGTGCAAAAGGTGCTTATATATGATTAAATAAGATGGTTACAGCTGAACTCAAATGATTGTAGAAGAGATGAAAGAATCAGAAAAAAAACGGTACAAGTCATGTAATACGAGGAGATGAACAGGGTAACTCATTGGAAATGAAGTCATACATTTGATTGTGAGTTAAATGGGACTTGAAAGGGTCTCTTGAACAAATGAGTGAATACATACATAATTATTAATATTATGGTTTTATGTCTACACTTGCTCTCGGCATCGTGTTTATATTGCTTAGTTTGAAAAAAAATTTAGCACTCAGAAACATTCGTTTCCTGTATGTTAACGGAGCTTATATAGAAGAAGAGATTGCGGAGGGTGAGGCTACACTCTAAACTCCTTTATGACTTTATTAAAACGTCAGCCTGTAATAAGAAGAAGACTTTAATAATAATTAGAAAAACTCTCTGACTCTTGCCCCTTCAACCTTTTTAGTATAAGCTCAGCCTCACCATTTGATTTACTTAGTTTGTTGTTTGTTCTCTCTCGATTAAATAATTCAAAAGGGCTGGTAACGGAGTTGCTCGCCCTACCATCCCAAAAAAGTACTTTCAGATGTCATCAAGTTTTTTTTCCTTATTAAATATACAAGCTATACTAAATTCATATAGGGACAAGCACTTATTTTGACTCTTCCTCCTTTGAATTTTAAAATAAATAATGTGAAGATGCTAAATATACTTTAAAGTCAACAATTAACAGCAAATGGGATCTGTAAAGTTAAGGTAATTGATATATACATGCGCTAATAAGATGTGAATGGCGAGCTGAAAGGTACGGTTTTGTTAGACATTATGTAAATATTTGCTCATCTAGGACTGATGCGAAGTTCTTATATATAGAGGGAAATAGAATAATTCTTATTATTAAATTCTATTCCATTTTTCTAATGATACAGTTGAAAAGTTAACCTATCGTCAGAATTTACGAGCGTCAACGAACCAATGTGAAAACGTTTCCACATGCATAAACAAAATCATAGCACTAGCCCAGTTACCCAGTTAAGAGGAAATTTGTATCCAGAGAATCTATAGGAAAAACCTTGAAAGTGAAATTCAAGTGTGAAAATAGACCTGAAATGAGGCTAGAGGAAAAAGGCACGCTCTAAAGATAGAAATAAACTTGGGGTTTACAAACATACAACCCACCACTCGTCAATGCTTTTGCCCTCAAGTGTTCTTCAATACTGTAGAAACTTTAAAATGGTCAAATAATAATGTACAATTTACAGCACATATGAGTCATTTAAATTTTTCCTTACCACAAAAATAAACTGGAGATTTCCATTTTCCATCGATGCATTTAAGCTCAACTTCTGTGGCTGTAGAATCTTCTTGAAATAATTCGAAACCATCATCACATGTAATTTTACTATTAACAAGTCTTGAATTCCGTTGAATTGGTGGGGATGACAAACATTGAGATCCTGTTGGGACAGTTTGATAATATGGAAAATGAACAAATATTTGCGTTGAAAAAGCACATAACATGGAAAGAAAAGTGCAAAATGTCACCTCTGCGTTTTTTTTAGTGGCCACTACACATGTTTTACCTTGCCACTATATCTCTCTTTCTTGAAAAACAATACTATACAATTCTATATGCATACAGTCAGGGTTCAAAACTCATAATTGAAGCTCTGTGAATTTTTTTGATTCGTTTCAGTGAATGCGCTAGCCTAGTTTTTTTTTCTCTCACTCTATGCCTTTAAACAAGTGTACAAATTGTACAGATATGTTCACCAACAAGTATAAATATATGTCTTACTTTGTTTCTGTGGACAATCAACTTTAGAGCGTGTATATGTATAGTATTTTTATTGTAAATTGTAATGATAATGCCCACGAGTTTGCGAAAAAGTATCCACGCTTTTCTGCTTCTCTACTATTACTATACTATATCCTTGTCTATAAAGAAACATGAGAGAAAAAAATTTCCGTGTATTAAGACACACATGTCCTATAAGTATATTTATACGTATAGAGGCTTGGTGTGCAATTACTATTCACATGTGATAATCCTATGTGAATGAGAACAATAAATTAAAATGAAAGGTACACCTATAAAGTAAATAGTTTAAGGTAAGAAAAGGTTTTTTCATCTTAAAAAATTGAACTTTTTTTTGGAACTCAGGAATTTTCCATGATTTTGAGGGTAAAAAACTATAAATTATAGACTGACGGAACAAGCATCTCATCTGTAAAATAAATATCCACAAAAACAACTATTGAATTTCGTTTAGTCATTGGTTTATCGTATTTCTTGTGTGCCTGTATATGATCAAGGTTGTGAATTATTACTTATTACTATGAAGTTAAGAAATAGTCCAGCCCCCCCAGCCATTCATCAATAACAATGAGGTATTGTTTTACATGTCCTCTAACTATACATACATAAAACCTTGAACAAGTGCTATGTCTCAGGAATCATGTTATCCATATTAATTTCAACGGACAATTATAATTTAGCATTGTGATCAGATGTAGAGAGATGGCTGAGGAAGAAAATCAGGAAATTAATAAGCAGAAACTGTCCGAAATCCACACATTTCTCATGGGCAATTTTCTCATAGAAGTGGGAATAATTAATAAAGTGAAATTTAAAAAACGAAATCGTCAGAAGAACACTGTTTATGTTGTAGCCGTATAGGTATTGGCTGAACACTATACACTTGCTTTGTCTGCTCTATTTTGTATAGACAAAACTTTATAAGGTTGAACGTTCCACTCACGACACACGCATCTATACGTATACATATACACATGAGATTTATAAGGTAGCACTTGGGTTCGCATCCTGAGCAGCAACAGCAACAGCCACCAAATATATTCACGATAGTAAAAGTAAAGCTGAGTAGGTGAGAAAATTTCGAAAAAACTCTTGAGGGACGTTTTGTAAAAATAAACAACTTACCATAACAAGAAGAAACACTGAGAAGAAAGATGAAGAATTTCAATCGAATTTTACACATGATGTCTCCATTTACAGAAAATTTTATTGAAGAATTTCCAACCAACACAAACAATTTAAACTACACACTGTAGAACTTGTTCAAAAACAGATTTCATTATTGTGGAGTGAATGTTGTGAAAGCTACTCTGCTTCTCGGCTCGTCTCAACTTCGTGTATGCATGCGGGGGTGGCCTTAATAAATGAACGTGTATCTCGTCTCACCCTTTTTACCTGTTGCCTATCTACCCTCAGGGGAAGCAAAAATCTACCCCCAACAATTTCAGTCAGATGGCGTCTTGCAAGAGTGCAATTGTTGCGAGGCCTCACAATTCTTTTATTCACAAGATATATATACTTAGTAGTCTTATAGATCTGAAGGCTTCCACTGCTTCAGAAGAAATGGTGACTTTGGTAACCTGAGTTGCTGTATTTCTTACAGGGGATATAGAATATAAAGGCTATGCGATCTAAGTAAGTGTGCAAATTCTTTTGTAAAACTTTCTGCATACGTAGGAAGTCGTCAATTATTTTTGGGAATGCACTCAATCCTATTGCACTTGTTCACATAGAAGGAGAGACTTGTGGAGAACTTCCACATTATTACTTACAACGATGGGTTGCCTTGTGCACTGAATGTGCACCTTCCTTGGGGTTATTGTACATGCTAAACAGCTAATGATATAGCATCCCATTGCCACACTCCAATACTTTACTTTTTTTTAATCGAAAAACCTTGACTAAACTTGTATTGTATATGTATCAACTCCCATGTAATCAAGAGTTTTTTTGAATTTTTCTTGACTTCTATTCTGCGATAACACGTTTACAGAATCGAGCTGATATGATCTCACTCAGGTGAGTAACATAAATTTATCAAGTGAGTATAGAAGTTGCTCCGCTAAGTATACAAAATTATTTGGTTTGTAGTAGCAAGGTTGCGTAAAACTTGTAGTTTAAGTGAAAAACTATACCCGTTTTTTTACAATGAGTCCGTAAATTACTTTCACTATCAAAGATGTATGTTTACGCCATAATATTAGTTTTGCATTCCGACGTGACATAAGTTCATAGCTTGTCGGGGGTAATTCTGATGGAGTGAGAGAGAATCAATAAAAATAATGCCCCGTACGTGTCCTAAATCCACAGAAAAGTACTATATAGTATGTTTAGAATTTCAATGTCGACCAAGGTATTTTCCAAGGCAAGAGGAAACTTGAAGTGTAAACTCAGTCCATTTATCAAGTTTAGGGAAAAATCATTTCAGTTTCCAACCAAAGTTAAAAACAGTTTTTCCTGTCAGGGTGTAGGAAAAATAATAAAACTCGGGCTTTCAAGTCCTTGGTATGCGGTTGGTTGTTTCAAGTGGTATTTTTTAAAGGTTTCTGGTTAAATCTTGACTGAAGTATCATCGTGAGGACGAGGGCGTGCAGGTTGTAATAGACGCAATGTGAATATACATAATCTCTCGTGTACGCATTCTACCTTGCTACAACCCAAACTTACCGTAACTTCAATGACTTGGGAAGGGTAAATTAATTAGATTAATTACTATTAGCTCTGTGCTGCAACTTTGCCATCTCAGCTACAAACAATGGAAAAGAAAAGAGCAAATGTTTCCTTATTACACATGTACACAACCAATTCTCAAAGAATTTGTTCTCGATACTTTCTTTTATTTCCGCTTAAAATACATACATTACATTATTAGTCGTAACCGGATTATAATATGATTTTAAGTAGTTAGTAAATGCATATAAATTATTATGGGATTCTATAATAATAATAATATTTCTCTTTTTTTACCACGAAATATCTAACACACAATTCGACACGAATAAAACAAACAAATAATTGTAACTTGTAAATAACTACACTACTACACACCAAGTTAAAATGAGACAAGCAATTTCGATTCGTATAAAGTCTAGCAATTTAATTTTAAAATTATTTGCACTTAAAAGTTCCGACCCACAAGAGTCGAATAAGACAAAATGTTTGAATGTGACAGTCAAAAAATATGATGTCCACAGCTATTCAGCTTCAGCTATTTACAAGAAGAGGCGACCTCGTATTGAGAAATTTGGGATGATCCCCAGAGACTCTCATCCCTTCAGCAGGTCTTGTCCCCGGGATTAGTCATATTCAACAGATATGACTTTTATAAGAAGCTCTCACACCAATCGTTCAGACAACTGTAACACTGCTGGGCATGATATCCCGAAGCTTTTGTCACATCCTTCAGCCATTCCACAAATAGTTCTTCGTTCTTCTTCAGTACCAAAAACTGGCCGAGTACTACGTAAGCCTGGAAGAAATCAATAATTTCATCAAGATCTCCATAAATACCGTATAGTTCTCATCATTCTCTTCACTACCACACAACTTTCCACTCAAATCCAACACTACTCACACAGCTCCCTTGCATTTTTAATCACCTTCGACAAACCTAATGACAATAATTCCAACTCAATCCTCTCAAAATTTATAATTCCCTTCCAACTAAACATACGTTGTCATTACTTCCAACAGGATCCTCTTAAAATTCGTATCAAAATCCCTTCCGTCACACCAAATGACACTCATTCCCAGAAATAATTCCTTTTCTCTCAAGCTATCCCTGCAGCAATATGGACCCTCCCTGACCCAACCTAAACTATGCATATATAACTGAAATGCTCCCTCCCCAGTACCGGCTCTGCCTTACGTGGTCCAAAATCATCGAAATAAATCTATACCATACCACATTAAACAAAATCTTGGCAGAATCCTACGCACTTTTTTCGAGCTTCTACAAACGAGTTCATAGAATAGCAAGCAGCACCAAAATAAGGCTCAAGTCTCAACTGCTACGTGAAGACCTTTGATACAAAAATCGAAATCGAGGTAGCGTTCATATTCGAAGAAAACAGAGAACGCGATAGCATCTTTTGTTCAAGTCCCTAAAGAAAAGGTCGTTGTCGCAGATATCGCCGAGAGTAGATTATCGACCAACTGCGCGACTTGTCTTAATTTTATCAATTAGCTGTGTACGTCTGTTGTAGTTTTAGGGATCAGCTGTGAGACTTCTGTTGTAATTAATCATAGAAACTACTGCTGGTCGTTTTTCTTGAAGTCACAGTCTTAAAAGTCTTGATACCCTTATCAACTGACTAAACTACAAGGCTGTAAATTACGGTTAGTTGTTGTGGCTACATATTTGTTGTTGCGATGTTTAAATTGTTTTGTTGTTATTTTGTGGTTGTTGTACATTCTACATAGGACATTTTATGATTGTGTTTTATTGTCGAGAGCTTGAAATGCGATTGTGTTTGTTTTGTTGTCGAGGTATAAAGAGCTTGTTTTGTGCTTGTGACTTGTGACAAGCAACAAACCGTCATTCAATTCACAACAAAATTCGATAATCTTAAATACATAGCACTACCTGTGCGTCGTGTACGCTAATCTGCAGCGATTTTATTACGAAATTCCTCGCGACTTAATATTAATTATATTCGTGGTCCTTAGGAGAATTATAACTAAACATCAGGCTCTACGAGCCCTTGTCCAATTACTAATTTTATTTTACACTAGAAAAAGGACATCCGCAGATGCGGATGGGAACGTTCTCAGTTCAGTTTGTTTTCAAGCAAAAAAGTATTATAAGAGACAGAAATAGAAATACTTTATTTCGCTGATACCATTTTGGCATTTGCCTTAAGACACAGTATAACAGCTTGATATTTTTCAATAATTCATAATGATGTTGTCTTTTTCATCTTAACCATACAAGTGATTAAACGCTATTCTACATGTTCCTCGTATTACTGCAACCATGATGTCATCAACCATTGACAGAAGAAGACGAAATTCCTTCCTAAAGTTATCAAAGAATGTACTAACTGTTCCTCTTGCTCCTATCAACAATCCTATAACTTGAATATTATGAAGGTCGTACTTCTGTTGAAAAAAGGGGATAATAAAATTATTACTTTTTTGTCATTCTTTGCAGCTTGGAGTAAAAAATATCCAATATAATCAGAACGCTACTGTTTGCGCTTTTCAACATGTAATGTACATACAGGACGTCGTCTGCCATCATCCAGCGAGACTACAGACGACGCTTTTATAAGATACAAGCTTTTTATATTTTCCCCACAGATGCTCATTATAACTCTATTATAACAGTAATTTCACTGAAAGAACGATCGTAACATATAAAAGAACGAACGTACTGGTTTTCAAGCGAAAAGGATTTCTCCAATTGCCTACATATCATCTTTCATTCCAATAGTTAGTGATAATGAACATAACATTAAAAACTCATTCATCCCCAAAGAATCACTGCAACTGAAAATATACTTAATTCCAAATAATTTTAATACAGATAAACTAATCACGCACCTTATCAAAACCAACGCTCTCCAGACGCTTTCCATAAGTCTCACCAATGCCAGCTAATTCCGTAACCGGCTTTTCACCCATGGGTTCCGAAATGAAATTTTTATGTTTCTGAGATGTGGATCCGGACGTCGTCATTTTTAATATAAATTTTCACAAAACTCCCGTCACTTAAACAATAAATTCAGTCGTAAAATCTAAAGTAAAACCGTCGTGCTAATCTTTGAAATAAATAAATGGTCAACTTATCTTTCTTATTGTTAGCTATACGTTAATACGTTAAAATACGTTGAGCAGAACTAAAAATAATTCCTTTATCCGTCGTCCTAATCTTCAAAGTGTTCAACAGCCAACTTCACTTCCCTATTTAGCTTGAAGCTATATACGTTAAAATAAGAAATGATGATTCATTGATCGCACACGAACGACTCACTGACTCACACTCACACGTTTTCTTAGGGAAACAATTTTAAAGTTGATGATCTAAAGAGTCAGCTGATTAACCATTAAGAAGGCAAGTTTTAAAGAGACTTTGGGAAATACCTCGATTATAAAATGAAATTTGGAACGTTTCAAATAAAATAGCAGGGCAGGTACGTTAATAAAAAATATACTATTATGTCTCGACGGTGCGAGATAAACCGGTACCGACAGACAAACTATAAAGTTGAATGAGTTGAATTATTGTGAAATGTGAACTGACAATGAGTATTTTCAATACATGGTACGGTCAACGTCAACGGTGCGATGGGGTGAAGTTGTGTTATGAGATATTTGTTAGGTATGGAGTATATAACTATAGTATGCGGAGAGATAGAGGATCACTAGAGAATTGTATGTTTACGTGTATATGGTAGATTGAGATTGAAGGTTAATAATCGAGGCACGGACACGATACAAGATCGACCATATATAATTTTGGCTGTCGTTTAAGTTCAAAGAAATGGCGGGTAGAATCTACCATAGAGTTGGCTTTATTATTCTTTTTGCATTTAGTTTCATAGAGTTGACATATTAGGTATATGTTACTCATTTATGTATTCTTTCAATTATATTTATTTATAGTGTATATGGTGTGAGGTGATTTTTTAAACTGTATACATACAATTAGTACATTATGTGGGAATACAGGAATTTTTTGTATATTTGAATTATATACTAATAATTATATGATTATAATATTATGCATAAGAATTGAATGACAGTTCCATTTTTTTAATAAGCGTTTTCTTTTTCTTATTTACCACCGAAGAACTGCTGGTTACTGCAATGAATGAAGATTGATCATATCATAAATCAAAGAATATATTAGTAGAAGTGTAGTTAATTAAATCCAGCGATTATATATATTTACATATGCGGAGATGTTAGTAATTGTATTTTAATACGTAAGGTGAGAGACACATATCGAGAAGAAACACACTTTCATCTGTCACCACTAATTAATTTTGACATCTTAACCATGCCAGTGCCTAATTGTTGGAGTAACCCTGATGAAGATCCTTGTTGAGGATGAGTATGGTGAATCATGGAGGGACGTCGGGACTTCAAACTCGTCATACTCGTTGACAAGAATGGGATGTTGTTGGTTGTAGGCATCGACCCTCCCTTAATCATAAATACGATTTTCATCAAATAAACTTTAATCATCCATCTGGGGGATTTCTATTTACTCTACTATAATCTAAAGGAAATAAATACTATCTAAATAAATGGTAGCTGAAAGAACGGGGAAATTTATTACACACAATTTTTATGGGAATCAATATTTGAGGGAATAATTAGGAGGGGAAATAAATATGAAGTGGATAAAAGAGAGAATGTTTGCCAAACAATTTTAGAGCCAAGAATTTTCGTAGAGAAATGCATTAATACCGTGGGAAAGGGCTGGAGACGCAAATTCAAGTCGATGATTTTTCACTTGAGTATTTGCGGCTCTTCATTTTTCTTCTTTCATTGTTTCATAAAAATTATGAATAGTATTACTTTATATGGTTATATGATAAAATATTAATCAAATGAATTAAATTGAATTATCCTTCATTGATATTTTTTTTAATTTTCGAAGGAATTTGTTAGTATCGTGCTACTGCTGGGAGATGAGTCCATGTTTGAACTGATCCCAGAGTGAAACGTTAAAGTCATGCATGTAATTTATGTAGTTTGACTTTATTTCTGAAGCCGGAATCATGGATATATATCTCTGACTATAATCCTTTTTTTACCTCCACAGAAACAAAGACAAACTTTTAGGGGTTCAAGGTACAATTGATTTGTGCTTTGCAATATTTGTAATATCTATATGCCTTTACTTGTGTATATTATATCATGAGTAAATGGTCAGTTATGCGAGGTTCACGTGAACTATGATTAAGAACTGGGATAGCATTGATGCTTGAAAATGAATAAAATAATGGAGGCCTTTGAACTGTTGTTGTTTTATCTGTCAAATTATAAATTGCAGAAAGCCTTTTAAGTACATGCTAATACACTCTTTCTCGCTTGGGAGTTTTGTGGTGAGATTGTGCTCACTGATTGGGTTCGTATGTTGTTACGTTGTTATCGGAGTGAGCTCTCAGTTAATCAGTCAGTATGGTAAACTTCCTCTTGTACGGTACTTGGACATTAAGGAGGGATTGTCTTTGTAAAGTTGTTCTTGTACACAGGATTGTCTAAAGCATATTGCATTGTACGTCAAAGGCACGTTGACAAGAGGGAGAGGTACACAGAATATCCTTTCATGCTGGAAACATTGCTAAATAATGCTTAAATTTGCCATGGGCTTTAATAATTTAATGGAACTACAGGTGAACTACATCATGAAAGCTGGGAAGAAGCCAGTGAATTAGGCTACGTGAGGGTAAGTGGAATTGTAAAGTGAAAAATGTAGCTCAGAGAAAAGCATTCCAAACATGGAATTTGCACGCCTTGATTGATGTCCTCCTGTCAAGTGTACAACTTACCAAAGAAATATTTAGCATGGGATTGTCACACAAAATAATAATCCGATCGATACTACCATTAGACGTCTCCTAGTATTTGGTTTGCCTCTCCTTTGAGAAAACGGGAGGTTATTCCTTTGGCAATTTCAAATAATTATGAGGAGAAGGCTTCACTGAGATGAAATCGTTACGCAAACAATAGTTGAGCCAAGAAACTTTCTTCATGGAAAGAAAGCTTATTTTATTTTCTGTAGATAGTTAGGAAGGAGCGGGATTGAAAAAGAAAGGTTGAAAAAAGGAAAGATTTTAGAGCAAAGAAAGACCCGAACTCCAACATATCACATCCATGCTCACAATCAGATCGTGAGCGTTACAATGAAAGCACACAGCTCAACAAGCTCTAAAGACGACGGCAAAGAAGATTTCCTCCCTATAAGCATCTACTGTTTGCAGCTTAAAAGATGACTGAACTTTTAGAAGAGTTACATGTCCCTAAGCATCCTAATTTCTGAATAAAATCCTTTAAGGGTTCAAAAGTGAGATATAGTGAAGGCTACCAGGAAAATCAAGGCTTCACGCACAATACCATCCACTGTAATAATAACCAAGTTCGTCAAAACTACTACAGAGTAAGATATATAATATAAAGAGAGAGTTAGAGTTTGAATGAATTTCTTTGCCAAGGTTTGGACAAAGAATGCACTTAAGTACTTCCAGACATGAATGACACCATAAAAGCAAAATCGTTTAAACATTAAAGGGAGGCTTTTAGCTCGTTTCTTCTTGGTGGTGGTGGTTGCTTTCAATCCTCTATTCAACACTAGTAAAGAAATAATACCACGTGTGTGTTCTGCACCTCGGCTACCATGTAATATGTACTTATATAATGGTGTATTCGGACTAAAGGCTTCCCGGCAGGAGTAGCACGTAGCTAACGGCGGGTTCCTCTCTCATGAAACATGAATGGAAACCGTGTTTTCATAGGTGATTTTCTCCTGCGGCTACCAATTTTTTTTAACATAAGCTTTCTGAAAGGAACGCTTAATCCAATTATCGCTCTTACACTCATGACAAAAACCCAACAAATATTTAATGCACAATCATACCTCACCTATGAACTTCCACTCGCACAACTCCAAACACTATAAAGAAATGCACACAAGGAGTAGAGAAACAAACAAATAGTAATACAGCTATTATTGTGTACACATACATGTGAACGAGAGCAGACGATACACTAATATTTAGCTTCCACTCACTCTTCTCGGTTCTGAAATGCGAAAGTGATGAGAATCCTAACTTATTACTGGGACGAAGGAGCGTAAAAGACCTCACTCTACAGTACCTGGACATCTTTGTGCCTGTGAGCGTGGAATCTATAACCCCTTCAAACTACCTGTTACGTGGATACTATTCTACTAAAAGGTGCATACAAAGTTGGTTGGAGTTAAAAAGGGGAAATAACAAAGCAATTCGAACTTACGATGCTCCTGGCAAGCTGCACCAAAAGAAAATTATTGCCCCAAATATATAGCATTTGAAGAGCGACAGTAAAAGACAGTAAAAACAGACAACAAAAAGAATGGTTTGGCTTGTCTCCATATCATGTCAAGACATTCAATTGTGCATGAAGAAGTGGATGAAGACATAAAAATGTCTCTCAAAAACTCACCGTTGGGGGGCTTAAGTTAATGACACTTGCCCGACGTTCCTGAGGACCAATACTTGAGTGTCTCCTTATAGGAAGCGTATCATTGCTCCCACCGGGGGAACTTGCTGTACTCGGAGCTATACGAATCTTTGGTGGCATCATAGTATTGTCTGATAGTCGACGTATAGGAAATGACGTATTTGTTACCCGAAGGAAATTACTGTCCGGCGAGCCGTACACTTCTGTAAATATATCAATTTTTCCATGAGCGAATCCATCCCCGATGCCATTGTCTCAAAACTAATTATAAATTGGGCAAAAAAAAATATTATCTGTACCCGTAGAATTCTTCCTTGCCATCATGTCTTCTGCACTAGAGGTTTTCCGCTGATCAATCCGTACATTTGGAACGTGGAACGAGTTCATCGGTACGTTAATCATATTATCGCTGGAGCGTTGATGTCTTAACGTCCTATGACGCACGTCATCCAATGGAGGTGAGCCGAGCGTTAGATGGTCAAGTTTTAACTTATTGCGTTGATTCCTTGGAGTACCCACATACAGGAACATGTTTTTCATCACCCACATTCGTATGAATGCAAATAAAATAGAAAAGTTAAAGCTACAACTTGAGTTTTTTTGTGTGACTTTCTCTCCACTGTATTTCTCTGGGGTAATCAATTTCCTCCTCATAAATAATACAAACGCTTAGAAAGAAAGAAAATTGTACGGACTCATACAAAACAGTCACCTACCGATCTATATGGTCTAGCATATCCTGCAAGACCGCCACGAGGGTTGAAAATTGCTCCAGGTTTAAACTGGGGTTAACCGTTTGAGGCAGCAAAGTAGGCATGACTCTCGTTGCCATTATGTTCACACTCAGCCCGTATTTCTTATCGTTTAGCATGAGGCGGTAGATTTCTGTAGACGTAATCCAATTTCAAATTCAATTTCCACACATATTTTACTTCCACTTAGGCTTCCATCAATTACTTTACATTGACTAGACCTGGTGAGAGACTCTCAGTCTAAATCCATGGAGTTTCTAACTGGAAGGCATGCAGAGTGTGAGACAGAAAGAGAGAGAGAGAGAGAGAGCAAATAAGGCTTATACTTACGAACTACTTTCACTGTAATATCAGCATCTTGAAGCTTCACCTCCCAAAGTAATGGAAGAACATCTTCGATCAACATGTTTCGTTCCAGTTTATCCAAGATCTTCTCAATGCAAGTGAATACATTTAACACTATTTTCAAATCAGAGGAGTACTTCTCATACACTTGCTTAGTTTTCGGTAGAATTATTTTACGAGCTGCGGATTCATCCAAATGATGAGATATGCTTGCTGCGCATACTAATGCCGCATTCTGTTCACAAAGCCAAAAAGAACCTTTACTTGTAATTGGTTTTCCCAACAACATCTCTTCTCTCCAACTCGCCAATACAAATATACAACACTACTACTATTAAAGTTAAGTGGAACTTAGCATCGGTGACAATATCCACTGAATATCAAGTCATGGCTTGCTCCATTACCTGAACCTGAATTGTTGTCGACTCAAAAGCATTGTAGAGCATAGGTAAAACTTGAGCTTTCAATTCTGCGTTAGCCTGCTTATCTAGTATTATGTGAAGATTTTCTAAAAGGGTAACCGTCGCTTGAATTGACTTTGGAGTGCTGAAGACTTGTCTGTACAAAATTCAACCACACAATCAACTTTAGATCCTTAATTAGATACAAACCACACCACATAGCACAATAATTCTACTCACATACAAACGCTCTGTATAGTATACACAGCCACCACCTTCCTTTACACATTTATCTATTTATTTACACTCTCTGTAGTCTCAACTTTTTCCCGCACTCTATCAACAAGTAATCAACTATACAGCATGGGAAGCTGTGAGCAAATTCCTTTGGCCGTCTTGCGTCTGTCTATACGTGCATGTGTGTTCCAAATTTAGAAATTCTTTTTTTTGTCACCTACCTAAATGTAGGTAAGATAATTGTTTCATAGTCCATCTGTGATGATTGCTCAATTAGGAAGAGTATTGGTTGGAGGACAGCAGCTAAGACTTCTTGGGTTTTCATTTCCGTTTGTAGGGCGGGCCACACGTGTTGAAACCATAGTTTCTATTTTTATCAAAAGCCAATAAATAGAAACAACCTGACACAACAGTATTTCTTTCCCAATAACTTCTCAAAATAACTTTCCCTTACAATATCTAAATTATAGGATAATATAGTTATTATTTGACGTTCCATCCAATTAACAATTATTTCTATAACTCGGAAAAAATGTAGAGATGAAAAATAAGGGGAAAGGTTTTAATTATAGAAGAACGTCTGCGATACTCAACATTCTTTCTCAAAAGAATAATAATTGAGAGAGACGAAAGTAGAAGGGAAGAAAAAATTCATTACCTAGAATATTGATTACTTTCTAGATTTTTACTGTACATGGCGTAGTATTTGATCACTAAATCAAATAGATTGTCTACATTAAGCCCTGTCCATCAACCTCTAAGAATTTTAATACCTTTCCTCATCATTTCAATACCATGTGAGGTACTCCATACGTTTACGTGCATCTGCACGCTGTACGTATAAAGTTAAGATTGCCCAGGCATCTGGATACAGAGCGAAAGTTGGTAATAGCGGAGCCGAGGTGATTTATTGAACAAAGGGAAAAACGAGGAGAATATATGACCATGAACCTATAGGTTCATACCTATTCCCTTGTGGGAGTATACTCCCACAAGGGAATAGGTACGAACTTGGTGAGGTCCACGAGAGACAAAGCAAGCAGGGGAAACGTATCCGAAACTTTTCTAAACTCCGGGCCCAATTAGAATAGGACTTAAGTCCTCGGAGGATCACAAGTTTGTAAATTATTGGAAGTGGGAAAAACTACTGGAGTATAAAAGTGGTAAGTGATTACCCTTGGAATGTAAGGTAGTACTTCCTTAAGACTATGCCGGTAGAAATGTGCCTTTTGGCTGGGATCTTTCATGGAAATGACATCAAGGAACTGAAGAGCATGAACGCTAGGATCACTAAAATATTTGATGAGAGCTAAAAGCTGAGACGTAGGGCGCTGACGAGGTTCTTTATTCACTAATCGTATAAGTGCTTCTTGAAGACCGATCGGAACTCTTGGGAGAATATTATGCAGTTGGCCTTCCAGCTATATATAAAATCAAGGGATAAATTCACAAAAAATACCATATGTCCAGAAATGATATGCTGGCCCAGTTATATAATCTCATAAGAACTGTACTAATCCCTTGGTCAATTTTACCTAAACCTTTGAGTACACTAAAGTCCATTGCCAAGTGTAAATCTAAATCCACTACTACTACCCCACTCTAAAAAAAACTCGGCCCTTCAAATATTATTGAATAGACTTGAAAATTGATCCTTGTAATTCTGACTGACAGACAGATGTGAAGTAACAAAAAGCTGAGAGAAGAGATATTCTCTCTGCGAAATGTAAAGCTCCGATTGGGTTTGATTTCCCAGAACAATCCCACAGTTTTGCTTCTAATGTCAGTGGCAGTGGTTGAAGCAGTAGTAGCAGTGTAAATAAGTATGCAAAGCAATTTCCAGATTGGAAGGGAAAACAAGACATTTACTTACCCCTTCAATTTGTTTCAGGTAATTTGAACTAGAATGATTTGAGTTAATGAGTGATTTCCCATTATTGAAAATTGAGGAAATAACCATTCCTAATGAGAACATGTCTGACAGAATGCTGCAAGTTGACGAGGTCTGCGTTTCGGGTGCTGTATAATCCAAATCAGGTTGCCCTGATTTAGGCAGTCGGGATGTCCAAGGTTGACAATTTATAGGTTCTAAACCATCTATATCGTTTGCTCTCTCTGTAAATTTTACATATCACCCAGAAAAAACCATATTAGATTTCCTCCCACATGTAGTCATTTTATCCATATAAACTCTCTCCATTACTTTTATTGCACACAATTTATTTAAATGACACACAAAAACACAAGTCTCACATAACAAGAGGATGCTTTTTTGTTATCAAAATATACGAGCATCAGTTTCCAGAAATATGAACAAGAGAACTCAATGTAGCACGATCATCCTTTAGCCTCTTACAAGAACACATGCTCAAAAGGATGGAAAAAATGGGGGTCAAATTGTTATTGAAAAATATATGCATGCATTTGACTATTATTTGAGGCATGGAATTTTAGATTGGGGCGAAGTGTGGAAAGGGATAAAATATTTGGAGTGTCAAGAGAATGAGAGGGATCGCTCAAGTAAAGAGAGAAGGGTGTGATACATGAAGGGATAAAAGTGACACAAAGGAAGTAAGTAGGAAATAAATAAATAAATAGGTAAATACTAAAGAGAAAGTTAGGAGAGAGGAAAGAAGATCAAATGGAATTACAACAACATGAACGGCTCCAGTCCTCAGAAACAAACTCAATTTACAAGCATGACACGTCCAAAGTGAAAAGCAAACGGAATTGAAAATTTTCCTGCTCTTTCATTCAAGCTAAGACCGAACACAATTTTTATTATTAGATTACAAAAACAGGAAATTTCATTTGATCCACACGCATCTTTCAAAGAGGGCTCAGTTTCGTATGACTAAAAAACTATACACTTGACTATACACTAAACTCACAACCATTGCCTATTCAATCGGAGGAAGCTGGATTCACAGACTGTGCAACCAAATCACTCTAAATAAGTTAAAGGTAACCCTCAAAGTAAAAGGAGCGTCGAGAGAAAGTTAGAGAGAGAAAGCTTCCGCTTTTCCCTTTCATCCTTTTCCCTCTCAACTTTCCTTCCTTTTCGCACCCAGGAAGCAAGATAAAAAATCTGATGTATGTGAGTCCACAGGTGACTGGGCAAGTAATAACTAATAGTGTATTTACCATCTTCAAACCCTGCCTATAAATGTTTGGGACACGGTTGGTAGGTAGTCACAGCTGGTTCCTTTAATTGGAGGAATATATGACTGGATGACATTTAAATTCTATTATCTTTTCAAAAACAATTCCCTCAATTAATTTCTAGATATATTTAAGTGTCGTGTCAAGGCTAAAACCCGAGAGGAGAGAGCAATACCAACGGAGCAAGCCTCCAGGCTATTTGCATGAAATTCATCATATACTGAGTTACTCCTTGAGTAATAATAAGTAGTTGGGTACACGGGGATTATTAGTATTATGGAAATGTAACAAGATTTTCTGTATACTGAGGTAATTGTAGAGTGACGTGGGTTTGCTTATGCCTAAGGTTTGGGTGCTAGGAAGGGGAAGATAGATGTCTTTCTGAATGAGCTGTTTAATTTTTAATAATTAATTCTAATTTTCTGCTTCCTGCATTCAGATTTACTTTCATTCATAATTGATTTAGCCTGGCTCTCCCCTTCGGTTATGTTAGAATTTGTCTGGGAAGAGAATCCAAGAGGAGAGTATTGGCTCCAGCCGAGAGAGTTAGAGTGAGGGAGAGAGAGAGAGAGACGGGGAAGGGAAGCTAGAGTGACAAGGGAAATAGACATATCCCCTTGGCCTATTACTCACCGCCAGCTAATAAATACAGTAATTGAGTTGCCTAGTAATTTGTCACAGGCTGAGACAGGACTACTAATTTTTTTCCGTTGCATGGCTAAAATATGGATGAAAAGAGATAGTTTGCTACACTGGTAAAAGAGAAAAGAACAATTAAAAACTTTGTATTTCCTAAGAGCTGGAAAATAGGTCAGGGAGAAGAAAATCAATTTTGCCTAGCTTCCTGTTCACGAATATGGGATTCTCTCAATTCCCTGTCTTTTCAACAGGGCATGCAGGACGAAACCATAGTGAGAGTGAGGTAGGAGCCACAGAGCCACCAGCAGCACACATAACTTTGCAAACTTGCCATATTTTTATATGATGTACACCATTCATAGCGAGAGAAAGAGACAGAGCTGCTCAGCATACATGGTCTATGATGAGAGAGAGAGAGAAGAGAAAGCTGGTAAAAGATACACATAAAGTTACAACCACCCAGAGAGAGAGAGATAGAGAGAGAGTCCAGAATTTACAAAAATACACTGAGAGATACATGGCACCATTCATGCAACGAAAGGCGTGCAAATCTATTTGTAAATACGAACCTTGGAGGTTCGGCGGACATGTAGGAAACGTACATTTTGGGGGTGAAACATTCTGCGCACTTTGAATGTTTTAAAACTTAAACTTTGCCATATTTATGAGTATCTTAAAACGAAGCGATGGTTATACCCTCCTCCTTGTCTATACATATATAGAGGGAGAAGAGAATGAAAGAGAGAGACATTGAAAGAGAGAGAGAGAGAGACAGAAGAAAGACAGCGAAAACAACGAGAGCGATGGGTTTTCTGGGCAACTTCCGACACATTTTGGATGCATCCATGATATGAAGGGAGACAGAGATAAGGAGACTGACATGAATAAACGAATAAAACAGAAAAAATACAAATTAGAGTGTAAACATTAATTCAAATTTCATGGTTATTTACCCGTAAATTCTAAACCAGCTAATTTCCAGGTACCCCTCTTTGTCACTAAAATACTGGAAGGACAAACGTTTCTATGGAGAACTCTGCCCGAGTAGTGAAGAAACTGAAGAGCTTCAGTGAGCTTTTTGTGTGTATCATTTATCATTATCAGTTTCCCAGTTACAAGTAACAGAGACAACAATACAAACAAAGAGAATGAGTCAAACTTTGATATACAGAGTAGATTTAATTCCAAGATCATTATGAGAAAATTCGTACGAGAGGTAATTAAAATGTATGGATTGAGAAGAGGAAGAGAAAAAGGAGAAAATATTTTAAACACCTGTAGAATTCCATATTTAAGTTCGATATCAAGGAAGATTGACGTGGATTCATCACTGAGCAGATTTGATAGACTACCTATTACGGGTTCGGATGCAAATGCTAATGTTTCTGCACACTCTTCCACGGGGTAGACTACCTTTTTATTCAAATTTAGTCAAAATAATTTCCAAATTGTCCGACATTACAAATCAATTATTCAATTAAAACAATAAGCGGTGGAAAAAATTACGGCTAAAAATTTTTAATTTTGATTATTTTAGATCAAATGAGTTGCTTTTTTATCTTGATTTTAATTTACTTTCTGTAAATAATTAATTTGCTGACTCTCCCAATATAATATATTGGTAACGAAGTCTTAACTAACCATCGAAAAAAAATTTATGCACATTTGTTAGCGTATAGAAATATTAGAGTAATAATTATAAAATATATTAATGAAATAATTTATCAAAATCTTTACCTGCAGGATTTTTGGATGCCGGAATCTTTCCAACTGTCGTACAGAAGCCCTTAGAATTTCAGTTATAGTTTCTTTCCTCTTGGGTTTATGTATCTTTTCCACTGATCGTTTTTCAAAGATAAAAATAGATACTTCCTGCCAAAATGAAAAGGAATTGCCCACATGAGTAAGAATCCTCGAATTGAATTTGCAAAGGGAACGAAAAATTCGACAGGGGAAGAATCCGAAAGGGGGAAAAGAACCACAAACGCTTTAGGAGTAACAGCGATAGAGAAATTAGCTTTGAGATTTTTCCAAAAAAAGATAACACTAGCCTTCCCGTCGGATTTTCGATATCCATCAAAAATCTTCCAAATTTGCTCTGGTCCAGCAGTAGCCACAAATCTTCCAAGTTCAAAATATTGTCCAAGGGCATTATTCTCTAACTGATTAGTTTGATACTGATGATAATGTTGGCCCTTAAATTTGAACATGATTTTCAAAAATGACACCAAAATTCTACTGAGGACTAAACTCTACGGACGATGGGGGAGAGATAGCAACCTGATGAATAAACCACCTGTAGGAATTCACCATGCGCGGGTTTTCCTCTCGTTCACTCTCTCTCTCTCTCTCTCTCACATCTCTGCCTTACCTGTTCATTGATGGTTTTCGCTGTGAAGGAAAACCAGGGGTTCTGGATCGATAACTTCCCGTACTTATATATACCTGGCTGTTTCCATGGTAGTATCGATCCCAGCCTTCTTTTTACCCGGGTTTTCTCCCTCCGTATCATCTAACCTATATACCCGATTCTGTCTTTGCGATGACCGAGTTTTCAAAAAAATACTCCCTCTCTTTCACACTGACGACGTTTCTACTGGCATCACATGGAAAGTATATACTTTCTCCCACGAATCAATGATAACCCCAGTATCGTCTTTCCTCTCTCAGGATTACTCTACCAACAACCACATGGAGGTCAAAGGATCATTTTTCATCTCTCTCACTCTCTCTCTCTCTCTCTATCTTTTCTCTCGCTTTCACTCCGCTATGGATTATCAATGCTCTCACCCATCAAATAATCTTAATAAGCTCCCAACAAAAACCATTTTCTTTCAGCCAGTGCTCTGCAGTTCCTAGTACCAAACACTTGCCAGCCACTTACGGTTATTATTATATACTCCTCACAGTCCTTCCTTCCTACACATCTGCAGACCTTTCAACCCAACCCTATACATTCTACACCTGTACACCTAAAATTCTTATAAATACATGCTGTATATAGCTACCTATAATTTGCAAATGCAACCATGTAGTTTTGTTTGCTAATTATCATATAAATATCTACATATATGTGAGCAGGCAGACTTGCATGGATGCCTATGTATGTATAAAATGTACTTTTGCATTTGTATTTTTTAGACAAACATGTCTTCTTAATGCTTGTTTAGGTTTAGATTTAGTTGATAGAATATTTATTTAAATACATTTGCTTACACAGTATATACTTACGAAGATGTATAGAGGTAGAGTAAAAGTATAGGACCATTGAGACAATATACATAAGGCGAACTATTCCATATACAAAGAACTGCTAAAAAAATTTATGGAGCTATAGTGTGGCCATGAAGGCAGCCGTAGAAGTTTCATTGAGGGGTTCTGCCATTAAATATATACGTTGGCTCTCCCACTCATTTCGGCTGAAGTGGTTGTGGTAGTGCGGTATAAGTCAGCTCGATCCATCCACTAAACACAATAAAAATACTTGCTATGCTCATTTGCTCTATAGGCCTTTATACTTTGTTCGTGTGTTTGGCAGGATACAGTCGGTGACAGAAAGTTTTATTGTATTTATTTTATGTGGACTATAGAGCAGTCAGGACTGGGAGTACTTGTGACTTGATCTGCTCTCTCTACGTGTTCTCTGCTTACTGCTCGGCCTTGAGAGACAAAAGTCCGCTCTTTTCCAAACTACTACCAAGTGACTTGACAAGAGGGAGGGAGCAGCAGTCTTCAAAATTACCCAAGTCAAAAATTTACTCTCCTCTTAACTTCAAGTTCCATTAAAGGTAAAGTGCCATTAGAATAAAGACCTGAGTAAACATGGACTTGTATCAGAACTATTCGACCACGGATTTCCACCGTAAATCCCAAACTGTCGCATCGAACATTCTCAAAATTTCCCAAAATGGTAAGGTACCTCATATTGTTTCCAATTAACTACGTTTCAAACTAAACAGATGGGATTTAATTGATTTTTTATTTTTTTGATGTTTTTATTTGTGAAGTGTCGTCAATGCAGAGGATGGTCAATCAGTTGTCATCGGGGGATAATTCCTCGATCAGAAAGCAGCTGTAAGTTTGTTAATCGGAGATGTCACAGAGTAACCTTGTTCCTGGATCTTTTGTTGTTTTAATTTTTTGAGGTTTATTATTAAATGCAGTTGGGATGTATATGTATGCACGAATGATTTTGTGTGACGCCTCTCGGTTATACGTTTGCATGGGAAGGGATTAGTCATTGCTGTATTGATCATGAGACATTAATTAATATACATTTGCGTTTATGCAGTAATGACGTCACTCACTACACGGGACAGTTGGCAAAGGACACAAGCGAAGACTTAAAAGATCTTAATAAATTTCCTGTTGGGGACCAGGTATTGGATTATGGGCAATACGTTGTCTCCTATGAAATACCGATTCGGTTACTGGAACATGTGTTCATGAATTAATGAAATCCTATTGGTTTTTATGAAAACTTACAGAGACAACTGAAGTTGCAACGTGAAAAATTAACTTCAGATTTTGCCACGGTTTTAAATTCATTCCAGCAAATACAAAGGTGAATATTTTTTAATTGATGCTTTCATTATGGTTTTGAGGGGAGATTGCATATTGAATCGGAAAGCTATTCTGATGGTATTGGAATATTACAGAGGACTGTGTTTGTAAACTCAATTATTTTTTGGAAAAAAAGTTAGGGAGAAGCATTGAATTTACGGAGATAATGTATTTCAGGACTGCTGCAGCAAGGGAGAAAGCATTAATGAAAGCTGCCCGTCATGATGACGATCAGCAGCCGACTTTGCTACAGTTAGGACAGCAGCCAACGTCGCGGCAAATTTTCGCAGAAGAGGATAATGTCAGCGAGCTGTTGGAGAGAGAAAATTCCATTCGACAACTTGAGGTAATTATTATTCTTTGTTTTAACTTTTGTTTTGCTCTTGCTCTGTTTTTACCTAAACTGTCTGCTATTTTGAGATTGGAGTTTTTGCGGTGTTTCATTCATTTAGCATGTTACGGAAGTAAGGTGGTGCATCCGAGCTTAGTTTAATCGAATTACATTAATCGAAAGCTCCTACTGTTGAGTGCTCATTTTTTAGTGTAGCGGAAACAAAGATTTTGGTGTAGGAATGTATTAAAGAGAAGGCTTGAATCTTCTATCTACCAATTTACCAGCGGCTGGTAACGAGCCTTGAAAGATGCTTAACCTTGTACTGTATAGCATAAGTGTAAAACGGGCGGCGTAAAATGTTAGTTAAGTGAACAACACAATTGTGAATTTTTCCGTTCGAAACTACTTACTTCAAGTATGAGGTGACGTTTTGACAAGAATGTTCTGTCAAACGTGTCTGCGAAAAATGCATTCGTTTACTTCCCGAGTGTTTATCGATTTTCTTGTTTCGGTTATTTGAATAAGGACTAGGCAGGTTACATGAGCCGGGAAAGTCGTCCAGTAACGTTTCCGGCGAATGGTATCAACCAGAAATATGTCATCAACACCTTTCATTGTCCAGAAATAATTATTTCCCTTTATTTCTTCCATAATAATTAGAACCAGGAAACTGTAGGGTAATAGTGAATTATCCTTCTAAATATTCGACCAAATATTAATATTGTAAGGATATATCTGACAGTTTTGGTGTAATGACCTAGTATTTGAAATGTTGCAAATTCACAACTCTAGTTTGGTCGGGTGTTTCGAGGAAGTTTCTTTAATGCCGACTTTAAAAAATATTCACATTTTTAATCAATATTTTTGAAATAGTTTCAAACAGTGCATTGCAAACAAAACAACAATAATTCTATTACTGACATCATTAAATCCAATTTTCATGTTGCAAATCCTTTCATAAAACAGGTGCCCCCCACTTGTAAATTCTTTAACAAAGGTGCAGATACAACGCCTGATTTCAGATATATATGTATTAAAATGTATGCAGAAATCGAATGTGCATAGTTCTCTCGTCTCACTTGGTACTTAGTGGTATGTTCAGACTGAGCAGTTCTGTTATGTAAATTTCGCAGCATGTAAGTAGATTTTGATTATTGGTACAGAACTAATTTTCACCGGTTCTGTTGAAAATATTGAAGAGGACTTTGAATGGGGTCGGTTTTAATTTAAAGGAATTGGTTTTTTAGGGTTCGGGTTTGCTAACATTTGTTGTCCAGGGTTTTACTGGGTTCGGGTTCTACTCAAATAAAGACGGGCTTTTCGTTTTCAGAAATTTTAACCCGCAGGCGGGGAGGGTCGGGCCCGACCGCTAGCATTTAACATTTTTGACAAGTGTTTCTCGGGTTCGCGTCTTAAGTTTGAACCGGGTCATACCTCTAATCTACGGCTTATGATCTACATTTTGTACTTGTGGCTTGAACAATGGGACGCGGGGAGTATCTACCTCTCAATCTCCAAAAATTCTCGGGGATGTGACAACTCCCCTAAACACATCTGAAACCCAGCAGCTGCTGATAAAGTCAATCAGAAGGAGACGACTTTGGAGTAGATACTGTTTAGATAACTGTTTTTTTGTTACCTCGAGAAGAATTTCTCCGTTTTTAGCAACATAAGGAGAGTATAAGAGTTTGTTATTGAATAATTTCTCCCTACTTGGCATGGCTAAGAAATTAAGGGCTGACAGTTTTCAGTATAGGATTGCAAACTATCCATATTCTGGCTTATTCTACATGAGACACTATGTATCTTTTATGCTGTACAATGTATATTATGATTTTGACACCCATACTACAAAGATCAAATGTATTTTCTACGTATGTTTGAATTTCATAATGCAGGAAGCGTTACTGCATTTAGCGGCAACGAATAATAAATACATTGGTAAATGAAAGGTTATAAGTATCTCGTTTGAATACTGTATATTTAATTCTTGAGATCCAACACATTATCAGAATAGCACATTCAGTCGATTGGTCATTAATACTTAGGACGATGAGTTCGGGATGAGATGAAAATAGTTCTAGTGTACATAGAAGTATGGTAATATTGCTTCGTATGATTTTTACCAATTTGTTACCGTGAAATTCACAGACGGACATTCTCGCGGTGAACCAAATATTTCAAGAACTGGCTAAGATGGTACATGACCAAGGGGAGGTGATCGACTCCATTGAGGCTCATGTTGAAGAGGCCCAAATCCAAACCCAGCAAGGCACGGAGCAGTTATCGCGTGCTGCAACTTTCCAGGTGAGGAACACAAATTTGGCTTTTCAGCTGGTTATTCTTTTTGTCCAACCTTGTAGAAGATGGCTTCCTTCAAAATGAGTTGGCCGGGCTGTTTACTTAAGTTGAACCATTTAATTTACATGTAGTTAGAATTTTATCGTTTGATTTTTTAGAAAATTAATTATATGATTTTACCATTTTTCGTTTGTAGAGTAAAGCCAGGCGGAAGAAATTCATTATATTTGGAGTCCTCCTCTTGATTTTAATTATTTTTATTTTAATCATATATTATACGTAATGAAAAAATCCATGTTTTTCGACCAACCTTGTACAGCGTAAAATGTAGTCTTTCGCAGAAATATGTCTAATTATTTTGTCTTCTCTTTCACATATAGGGTCGGAAACGACGTAACTTCTTTTATTTACTTGCTGTTGTCACTTCGCTAATAATTATACTTTTGATTGTAATGGAAATACGGAAATAAAATTATGCCGATGCTGATTGATGAATTTCGAGATAAACTGAATGAGGAAGGATAGCGAATTGTTGTTTTATACATTTATCAAAAAAAGTTGCACTATTTTTTGAAAAAACAACAAAATCACTAGTCTTCCAGAATCAGTCCCTCATTGTCAAACGTAGTGAGTCAACACTGCTCCGTTCTTTGCAAGTGATAGTATGAGCTACATGGCGTTTGAATTCACGATCGATTAAAAAGGATTTCATGAAAGGGAAGGCATGCGCGCACTGAAGGTAGGGAATATGCTGCAAAGAAGGTCCACCATAGGGATACCCTGCTCTAGAAGCATACTATGTATATGCGTGTATATAACAGTATATAAGTTTTATTATTATTATTGTTCTTGGAACTAAAACGTTACAATTATTAATAATGTATATAATTTACATATTATAATTATTAATATTTTAAACACTATCGCAATTAATAATAATCATAATTACAGTTTCATATAAAGTTACATTACTTTGCAATCCAAGTGAAAATATTACTTTGAAACGAAACAAAATAGACACAGACAAGAGGTTTTTCACATGGGTCCCTCAATGCAACTAACTTTCATAGTGCAGTAGTAAATTGATCGGATGAGAAAGAACAGGCCCACTAAAAACGCTCCGATGTACGCTACAAAAATTCCTCCGTTAGTCCGAGCAACCTGAAATTATTCATTTCAATCATCGGTTTAATAAACAAAATTGTAGTCTTGAGCCATGCTGGGGTATCCATAGTTTTACAAGCTGCACTTGTCGAGAGTAAGTAACTGTCAAAAAATGGATGGCGATATTTTCCTGATTTGGGTGTCTTTTCCACTTTATAAAATGCAAAATCCATGCAAATGTTCAAAATGAATACTCAGTGGTTCCGCACAGTTAGTTAGTTAATATACTACGAAAAATTTTCAACCGCTTGGACATTTATGCACCCATTCGTTTGCAAAAGAAAAGTTGGTCCCTCTTCGCCCCCCCCCCCCGAAAAATCCAGTTCCGGTCACCCTTTTCATTTTTCCGTGTTGGATTTGCTTCACCGTGCATCATGTAAATATGAATGGATACCCCAGTATGCTTGGAGCAGTGGTTCATTATTTGCATCAAAGTTAATACTATTGGATATTACCTGATAAGTTCCAATCGTCACTCCTATACCAATAGCAAGAAAAAGGAATGCAAGAACCAAATATATAATTCCACGAGAACGGGCAAAATCCGGGCCGACAGATGAACTGCAAATTAATAAGCAGTTTTTATACTAAAGCACAAATATAACTACTCCGAAGGATCTGGTTCAACACTCTCACAGTATAATTGCAACAAATTCATTTATAGCATAGTAAAAACTCAGCTTACAGCTTTCGACAATGTGGACAACGAGCTAAGGAATTATTCAGTGTATTGAATAAAAACGAATCTGCACAATGCGCACAATTGACCCTAGCCATTCCTAGAGGAACAGACGGAAGCGCGGGACTTGGAGCCAAATTGATTATTCGTTTGCCTAAAATTAAATCAAACAGAAATATATTAGGAACAGTTGGAGAACACCAGAGAAAGGCAAACGTCAAATTACATTACATAGATGATCAGATGAATTTCATAATAAATAGTAATAAATACACATTAAAACAATGCCACGGTTAATAAAAAGATACACCTTGTTTAATAAAACATATTTAACTAGATAATAATATTAGCATTATGACTCACAATTCGGTCGTGGACATGCTATACGCTGAGAACTCGCACGGCAAATCAGCAGACAATTACAGGGGCATCGTACATACTTCTTTCCAGGAGGCGGATTTCTTATCGGCTGCAATACATATATTGCCAACAGTAAAATTCCAAGTCTTTGAATATTACAACGCTTGTAGCAAATCTATAATAGTTACCTACACCAATAGCTAACACGAAGATTTTCAATTAGCATGACTAATGATGCTATTTTCATTTATTTCTTTCAACCTACCCCCACCCCTAAATATTGGTTCATCCCTATCCCTACAAGAAAACTACCACATATAAATATTCCCACATAAAAGACATCCTTAGTATTTCAAGAAGTAAACAGTAAACACAACTTAAAGTTCATTGACGTTCCTCATATCATGACTAATTTAAACGATCAAGCTACACCAAATCAGGACCCCTCAGTTTTCTACAATACCACCAACAATGAATGATCAGCTTAACCTACCGTAGCTTCATTGCAGTGGCTACATTTGACAACATGTTGCTCCCGCTTGTCACTTATATCAATCGTTGCTTGACACACACGGCATGTCACCAAGGATCCGGATGGCATAGTAACCCATTCTAAAGTCCGATCTCCTGAGGTATTAACGGGTCCCTCTGAAAATCGTACAAATCAAATTACTGGTTATACCTTCGTGGTTCACAGGTCCAAAACAAGCCATGAATTAGGACTCAACACATAACCTTGAAATTCATTTCGCCCGTGTCAACGTTAACCCAAGTTTAATACAGATACATTAATTCTGACCAACATCATTTCCCTTCAAGTGTTCAAGTCCTCATCTCAGCCTCAGCCACAATAAACAAATCGCACAATACCACCGAAGTGGTAACACCGATAATTCTATTCTAACAAACAACAATCCCATTCTACCTCCTCCCTTCAAAATATCTAACACCCAAATATTTTTCAAACCAACTGCCATCCAGCAAGTTAAACTGCCAATCAGCCAAATCGCATCTCCGGCAATGTACAAATTGACACAAGTTATTGGAAAAAAATAGAGCGAAAGGATCATTAACACGATGACTCATCTCCAGGTTCTGCATACATACTACCGATGATGCATAATGAATTACTTTATCATATTATATACTCATCAGGATCAATTAACACACTCTAAACTCTAAACTTTCATAGGAACCACTAAAACTTAACACGACAGTATTTCTATAAAACCAACGCTTTTGAAACAATTTCCCAGCCTAAAATTATTTTCACAGACAAAACTACAGCTATCACTACTAATAACACCAGACAATCATTTGGCAGAAAAATTCAAGTTACCTGGTTTAGTAATAATTCCCCCACGGGACTCAGGATTCAACAATGGTTGACTTTCTTCCGACATTGTTCAACCAGAAATAAAGTTGACACTCCTTAACCAGTATTTTCATAGATTCAGTTTCTTAACTTCATGATTTTCCTTAGCAGTAATTATATAACTTGTACTTCCACGAGCTGGACGAAAACCTTTATAATATGAGATGCAACAACAACTTTAAAAAGATAACTATTTAACAACTTAACAATTATACTCGTTCCCGTCACTGTAGCTACGTACGTACCTTACTATATATACTTCTTCCTTCTCTCACAAAAACACGTATTTATGACTTATACCTATATAATGTACTGCTACAATGCTACACTGCTACGAGCTGTACGAGCTGTGCTGTATATAGCAGCGAGGAACAAAAAAAATGCTGCAGGTCATCAAATCTCGTGATTGAAGACGCGCAAGCGTTCTTTTTCCCTTCAGAACCAAATATTTCAGGTGGATTAATATTCAGCCTTCTGTCCTCACTCACTTCATTTGACTCTTCGATTATTCTTCTTAACTAGGAATTCTAGTCTATAGGATGTTTCTTTTCGCTGGATCAAATATTTCTTGGAACAAACGTCTATAGTCAACGAACAAAACATCAGATTTCACCCATCGCATCGTCATGTCATATATTTCTTTTTAAGTTGAACAATATACATAAGCTCCCACTACTTACTTATTTTGTGCTTATATACTCGCCAATGCACTTGTACGCAATTATCCAACCTTCAATGATTTCTTGATTTTCTAAGGTTTCACGTATATAATATGTACTTCTTAACATACGTAACTTGAAGTCACTGGTTCAGTCTCGTCTACAGAATTAAGAGCTCTCGTGCCCTCAGCCAACATGTTACTATACAGCTTCAACAATAGTTATTATTCAACTCTTCAGCCCAAACGTAAGCACTCGACAATGTCAACGTATTTTTTCGTGTTAAGTATGTTCTTATAAATCCAGTATAAATACCACGACGTTAAATAAGGCGAACAGAATCCAAAACCAGTCACTATATACCACTGACTAAAAAATATTATAGTTGTATAGCTATGCAAATATTGCAAATGATACTCCTCATATTGTATGCTTGTGTGGTCTAAAACCACTACAACTTGACTGGAATACTATATGCAATACTCTTAACTGATTATGAGAATGAGAAGCTGCTATAGTAGAGTTGCCATAGTACTGACTAAAAATCACTCGAATAAAAAAAGTCAATGGTATGTATATGTACTGCTCGAATTAAGGAACGGTCAAACAAAACGATGCATAGGGATCAATCCCACATAATGGCTGACTCGTTTCAAATCACCATAGTAGGATGACAAATTATTACTGAGATCATTTATTTGTTTCGGTGTCATACTTGAACAAGAAAAGTAACACAGCACAGCAACGAGACAACGAGCGACCAGATAATTAAACACATGCAGTGTATATAGACCACTGAAGAAATCTCTCTGAAGGGCGTATATCTATAATTTCTGGGAGTACTAATTAGTAATTATCTTTCAATTGAATTGTTATCAGACCAGAAAGGTGTATGTTTATACCCCGTAGTTCCAGCTATGGTAGAACCTCACTGTAGCAGCTTATAATCATGTATAAAATAATTTCTGAAAAACAGGACTGTAAAATCTGCAGGAGGGTATGCCATCCGAAGTAAGGGAAAGTGTTTAAGAATCAACGTTAAAAATCGACTTAAGTGGAAGTTGGACTCTAATTCAATTCTTGGGTCTTCGTTGTGCAGATCTTATAAAATGATTATGAAAGCAAGCACAATCTTATGGGACAATATTTTTCCTGCAGAAAACGGGTTGGGAGAGTAAAGTTCAATTTATTTTTTTGCAAAGTGTGCTTATGCAGAAATAGATAAAGGCTGTTATATCTGTTTCCCAAAGCCCCAAATTATGCCTTGTACATATGTACCGACACAAGCGTGCATGGTATGGGTAATGCCCGATAAAATAAATACTGCCCAATCACTCTAAAGTATAAGTACTAAAGGGAAGTTGTCGCGGAGTCGTCAACGGCCTATATGTACAGGAATGAAGTAATAATTTTACACTTTAGTTAATGTTATATAGTAATGTTTCGTCAAGGAATACAACAATCGCAAAACCAAGGCACGGGTGCATGAAGACAGCGTGACGTAATAAGCAGCACGTCTGAATGTCCTTCCGTAAAAATTTTTACAGCCATAATAGGTGCATTCACCGTCCAGTGGAGTAACAGCCACTTCGAATTAAAATACTGTCCTATAAATATCCTTTTTAAAATTATAGAGTACAAATGTTTCAAAATTTTCAATGTGCCCCCACGGACCCCACGCTCCAGGTACAATGTCTGTTGCAAAGTTATGAAAATTAATGGTTTCTATACATACTAAACTAATACCGAAACTTTTTTAGAATTTCAACATAATACAACTATCTTGTATGTCAAAACCTATATCTATATATGGCAACCTTCATAATTTATAGACGATCAACACTAATTCACTATATCGCACCTCATAAATTCTTAATGCAGTAGGATTAAATGCACTTAGAGGTTAGTGAAAGCAACTTCAAAAATCAATGTAAATAAGCATGAAAAAAATTCCAAATATTAATAATATACCGAACGTTTTTATGCAAACATTTCACAAGTTACAAATCTTCCAAAAAATTAATCAGAAATGGACCTTGCTATTGGCGGTATTGATAGGATGAGGATTTACTTGGAAGATAAGTCAATTTACTGGAAGTTTATTCTTTATGGAATTAAACGAAGCCGGGAATTCACAAGGGGACTTTTTAATTAAAAGGGATTACATGTCTCTTCAATTTCATTAGCGCCTTTCCCCACTCTCCGGTTCCATGCCAGCGCTCTGGACTAGCTATACCGAAGAACTATACTCCCCTTTATGAACTCCGGGGTTCAACTTCCAACTACCCGAATACCACCGGCCTAAATACTAAACCTCCGACGTATAGTGGCTGATACAAATTGAGTTTAGCCCCACACGAAAAAGTAAATTTACTGTCCAACTAATGCTTTAAATTCGTCAAATAATTATAAATGTTACTGTTATTAATTGTTATTAGACCCTAAAAAAATTATTATTATTCCAATATCATCAAATAATTTGAAACTTTATACTTGGTTAGATTTTGTTATTGTAGAGAAATAATATTGGTTTAAAATGTGATATTGATCGCCAGAGCTCTACGTTTCTTGGAAAAATAATGCTGGTTCCTCAAAAATCTAGAAAACACTCTTAATTTGGATTTTCCTAAATTTCGTAACCCAGCCAGATTGACTTTGATATTACTGCCAAAAGATAGAACGGTATTTCGTGAATCCATTTATCGCTACGAAATAAGTTTTTCTAGATTTTGAACCTGGGATAGGCTGAGGCTGAAATTTGTGAAAAATTCTCATCTTCAATGAGTTGTGCCTTTTCAGGGAATCCTTCTGCTCCTCCTGTATAGCAGGTTAAAGAAATAAAGCATCTAAGAAATTATCAGAGTTTTTTAAAATCGGCTGTCAAATATCGAATCCATTCTGAAAAAAAGCTATTTAAATTTTGCGGGGTCAGCACATAGATTGAATGAGGTATTGAATTTTTGTCTGGGTCCATTATTTTGTATTTCTGTTTCTGTTTGATTTTTTTCTTGAGAGTAAAATTACAGAAAAATTACGAAATGAAAACCGCACAAATGCTTTAGTGACATAGACTTTGTATACCATCGTGTCGTCAGCAATGCCGAAGGATAAGGATGCTTATATAAGTTCGTAATTTTATATAACGAGGGAGAGCAAAAAGGTTCGTAAATAGCTACCAATAATGAAGCATGAAATTCACAAGGGTTAGCGACACTGACATTGGGGATGATTACATGACTATACCGATACCGCATACTGCACTCTGCATGGTCCAGCCCTTTGAAAAATGAGAAGTTTTGCCAAAAATATTAGGTTATCGACTTTTATGTGTAATTTTAAGGCCCGTTTTTCGATACATAGCCATATGCGGGTGGGCTGAGGCCATATTTTCGTTTTTTGCAAAGTTCAACTCTATATAGTTGACAGCGACAAGTAAGAAGTGACGTTCTTACTTGATATCGTTAATTCCAGGAAGTACTAGTACTACTACATCCTACATCAGATTTTTTAAACTATGAACCTTACGGTTACGTAACAGGAGGTCTACTCATGAAAACTAATGCATGAGAGTTACTTATAATGTGATCTTGCGAGTAGAGCAATATGGCAAAAGGCAATGAACTATGGATAAAATCAGCAGGAGAACTTGTTAAAACAATTTTTTTATTTCGTTATTGTTTTAAATTCGTGATGTGATTAATTATATTAGTATTAATTGAGACCTTAACAATAATAAACGTTGTGACTACAGGTAATGCGGTGGAGGAGGAGTAATACTTGCGTATCTTAATGTAGAGTAAACGCGCTGGTCCCGTTGCATATTTTTCTGCCTTGGTCTGAAATTGGAACAAACAAGTGAGTTTTTGTTGATTTATAATGAAAGGTTATGGAATACGAACGATTAATTACCTATTGCGCCCTAAACTAGAACTAAACTTATCATCGCCTAGATCGAGAAGTAACTCCTCATTAAACTTGGGAGAGTCGGTAGCTCCACATATATCGGGCATCATCTGTTCTTGGGGTTGTTGTTGTTGCGGAAGAGGCTGTTGCGTAACATGAGGTTCTTTCGGAGGATCAACGAGTGTAGGTTGAGTTACATGAATTTTATCATCTAGGAGCTAGAAAAAAAGAGTACATAAACTGTTTCTAAATACTGTACCAGTATTGAGGAAGCTCTGTAAATAATGTATGGAATTGTAAGAAATTGTGTAATGGAATTTGAGTTTACAGATGTGACAGTATCAGGAAATCCGAATTCGCGGACAACACGAAGACGAATGTATTTGGAAATTGCTTCTCTTGAGACCGTTATAGCCCGCGAATTAGCTGCTCGTAGCTTTGCTTCTCGGTACTTCATGGCAGTTAAAACTTCGGGATCAATAACTATAATCGACGACAGCCAGCATATAAACTAATTGTTATAAAGAATGACGAACAGACTGATCATGTTACGAAAATAATGGACATCCCTGAAGCTTACCCATTTGTTGGTCGTCGAACACTTGCTGCTGGTTTTGCTGATGTTCGTCAACCATATAAAGTGTATCAGGTATAAATAGCCTAAGATTCCCCCTCCTTGTAGTAACCTCCGTACCACATGTAGATCTTAATATCGACCGAGCTTCTTCATAGAATGGAGTATAAAGTCTTGGTCTGGTGGTTAACCATGGATTGTACTTATCAGCTAGCATTAAGTTTGATGGAGGTAATGAGATCTGTATTTCCAAAAATATCTATTAATACTCATATTCTCTTATCATGCTGTTCAAATTATGCGTCAGCAAGCTTAATAATAATAATTAATGCTTATAACTTCAAATAATACTTACCAACCCTCTGCGTACATGATTCGCTAAAACGTCCGCATTGAGAATGTGTTCAATGCGGACGTGAAATATTATGTCACCAATAATCTCTCGAAGTTCAACGTCGGAGAGGTCACGACGTTTAATTCCTTTCCGTGTGACGGAATCTCTTGTTGTTGTCAGTAAGTTTGGTTCTGCAAAAAATAATTAAGACAACTGAGTGGTCTACTACTTAGCATTTTCTTTGTTAAAAAATGTAAATATATTTTGCTGCCACTGATGTAGAATGTTTACAAATTTGAGCTGGTGACTAGCTTCAATGTTTCAGAAAGCCTTAAAATAAATAGAAAAGGCACTACGAAACCAACTGTTCCTAAATATTTGACTTTTACTATTGGTGAGCTGGATGTTTATAGGATTCATGAAACAGACACAAGCACACAATTGCTCATTATTTGTCATCACATATTCCCTAATAATCTACATTTGAAACATTCCATTTCATAACAACAAAGAAGATTAAGAAAGTTTCTTCAATACTTTTCAATGACAATGTAGAATCACAGAAACCAGCTGGTAGCATCACTTGTTCGTTTTTAACATGAACTTGTATGCAGTGAACTTGCGCTACGATCACGAATGTTATGGCATGTAAAAAAGAGTCAACAACTTGATAAAACCTTGAAGTAACGATAAAAAATATGCTTGGAGGATCTTACCTCGATCTTCAACACGCTTAATTAGCTGACTTTCTCCCCATCTGACAATCGCTGTCAAAACGTCCACTTCACTTGCCTATAGTGACACGTATTTTATTAGAGCTTCATAATTCGTGAGAATGGACTTGTACTCTAACGTGATTCAGGAAAAACTTACCTGCAAAAAATCAGACTGGACAAGTTCACTTAGCGTAGTTCGGCTGAGGTCTAAGAAAGATGGTGCATTCATTAAATGCACAAACTCTTCCCTTAAAAATAGCATAGCTTGCCGTCGAACAAATGCTGACCCATGAGGACACGTCGCCCACTTCAAGACCCCAGGTAATATTTCCAACGTTAGCGAATCAATTATTATATCTTCGGATAACTGGGCAAGCATGTCAAATTCCAGAAATCGTGCTAAAAATGAGATAAATTAATAATTAGATTACTAATAGCATACAAACACACTGACTGTGATTAGAAAATATTACCGATTTGGTAAAGCTCCATAGCTTCTTCGAATCCGGCTGGATTCAATCGTCCATTAACAGTTAGAGACTCAACTTCGGTTAACCCTGAGCGGGCGGGGTCTATTGTGCTCAGGTCAAGTTTATCAGTATACATACAATGTAGCAGGGCGCGGACGAAGCGCTTGTTAATTACTGACTCGTCAAGAATGATTTTTGAGGATGTGGAACGGCGATGAAGAAGGTTTCTACGTATCAAACAGCCCATTTATACATGTGAACTCAGTCACAAACCGCAAGAATTTAAACCTTTGCCTTAAATAAATTAACCAAACCAAACTCAATACCTGAAAAAAGGTGAACGAGCTGCTAATATCGATTTGTGTGCTGGAAACTGTTCATCTCCAATGACTAAGCAAACGTCAGAGTACTTTCCAGTAATCAAAAGATCCCTTAGGTCGTTCTAATGAAATCACAGAATTAAACCAACATGTAAAACACTTGTCTTCACACTCTGTTAAAAATTAAACTACACAGCTTCGCATACCTCCAATCGATCGGGTAATTGTTGTTCGAGTAAGAGACCAATAGAAGACGAGTTAGCAGAATTGATACTTTCCTCCGTATACAAGTATCTAATCAAACTGCTAAAGGTAGGAATGTCAACATTCAAGTCTACATTGACATTATTTGAGCCTTGCGAGCGGGTTATTAAGTTTCTAAAGTATTTCGAGCGTTGCATCAGAATTGATCGATGAGCAGGGAAAATGGCGGGGGGTAATATTAAATTAATATCAGAATTGTACTTAAAATCAAGTAAGTCTGCTAAATCTGATTTCACATTCGGTGGGGTTTGACGTGCTGATTCAGCCTGGATGAAAGATTCCTTCTCCATTGCTAGCACTTCGTAGTCTTGAACTGTTCATAACACACAAGACCAAAATGACAACATAAAAAATCGATCAACACGTCAGCAGGTCAGCATCATCTTGAGAGAAACCACATCGTCTTATATTTCCGACAACGTACCTAGCGATAAAATTTCCGAAAAACTCCAGCCTGTAATGAGATCCCTCAAAGGTTTTCCTGGGTCGAAAGATTTCGAATTGCGACGTCTCCACCATCTTTTCTTCCTTTCCCTTGACAAAAAGAAAACAAAATCTTTTAAAATACCCGAAGCAACCTCACCCCTCTACGAGTGGCAAATTTCGTTAACACAACTTACCTCTGTTGATGATTATCCGAATCTGAATCCTTTGATTGAATTTCACTAATATTAGCTCCCATATTTTAAATATTTTCGAATAGCTTAAAAAATCCCTGCTATTATTACAAGTACAAGTGTAAGTAAGTAGTAATGTAGCTCTGTGTTTGTGTGTGTGTGTGTTGTGTACTTCTACAGCAGCGACTCGACTGGCCAATTTGTGTAACCAAAAAAGAACGCAGGCGCCGTCAAATGCACAAGGTTTTCAAATCTCCAAAAGATGATTTGAAAAACTGAGAAACTGTGTAATAAAGTGTATATTCCAATTCCATAATAAAATGTTTGCACATTAACTCCATGGGGGCGAAGTCAAGTAGCGTTTCAAGACCTCGTACTTTTTCAACTTCGGACAACCCTTCGGAAGGTAAGTTTTCAAATAATTTTCAAGCTACCTAATTTTTTTTTCGTTGAAATCTATACTTAGACAGTTAGACATACGTGATATACGTATTTCTATAATAGACTGTAATGTGCCTGCACCTTAGCCAATGTGTTCTCAATGAAATATTGGAAATATTTCTTGAATTTTTTTCCTTCTTATGAATATTCGAAGACTTGATTTTTTCTACAGGTCAGACGAATGTGGTCCGGACTAGGTCATACTCAAATGCGGCGAGTAGTAGTATCGGTGGGTCAAGGTCAACGTTAACATTTTGGCCAATTTCAGGTTTGCCCGCTCCGTCATGAATAAGTTAAAAGAAATATCGATCTATGGACAATTGTAGGATCGCAGCTTTAAGCTATGTAGTTATCGTCATTGTGTGTCTGTGTCTGTCGTTGAGGAGTATTTTGGAAGGTTCTCTTCTAGTTTTAGTTTAGTGGATTTGTTTGCTGGTGTGTATTATGGGTTCGTGTGCTGTCAAGTCTAGAATTGACAACAATGATACCATGCGTGCCTTAATCCTTAGTTCATATCAAGGTATTTTTATTTAAAGCTTTTTAACCGTCCGTGGGGCTAGTGATATTTTTCTTAAGAAATTTGGGTGCATTAATGATTATTTCTATTTCTGTTGTCGTGACAGGTGTCAAGTGTCCGATTTGCTCGAAAAATGTCCTACCAGATGATATAGAAGTTCACTTGGTCCTTTGCTTAACCAGACCTAGACTTCATTACAATGGTAAGTTAGTTCCTTGTCTTGGTATTGATTAATTTTATATACGGGGTGAATTTTTGTTTACATCTTGTTCATTCAGTAAGTCTATGAATTCTTTGATATGTAGAGTGTACGTATTACGTAAAGTCCGTAGTAGATAAGTTAATGAGATTATTTGTGCATGTGATCCCAGTTTTTTTTATTGCTGTGAAAAAAAAGTGAGCATGTTCATTTGAAAATTCCAGAGGATGTACTGACGGAGCCAAAGGGTGAATGTGTGATATGCTTAGAGGACCTGAATACTGGCGATAAAATAGCCCGCTTGCCATGTCTCTGTATTTATCATAAACAATGCATCGATGAGTGGTTCAAAGTCAATCGTGTCTGTCCTGAACATCCTGACTAATTGTAATCAATCGAAATTTAACAATTTATCGAAAATGTAAGGGCTTTTGCAACAAATTAAGAGAGAAAATTTTAGACGTCTTACTTTATATTGTAATATATAAATATACTTATATAAATAACTGCCTTTTTTGTGATTTTACTTTTGTTTTTCGACGGAAAATATTATACAAATTAATTTTTCGGAATAAAATAATGAAATGAATTAACAAATATTGAGGGCATTTACCCTACAGAGCTCCACCAGAAGTTTTGTTCTGCGTCAATAGCATTTCATCAGCATTTAATACTTTAACGCTATCCATTGACCCGTTAAGTCCCATAGCAATTAAGCTCCCTGAATCATTCGTTTTATCATTTGATAACGCACCCACTATATACTTCATCCTCAACTTCAACGAGTCACAATCAATAAACATGTGCTGAGCATAAGCTTATTTCGACTCACTCAGTCAGAAGTGCATATAGCATCAAATTATTATATTTTGGGCTATTGTAACTGCTAAACATTCGTAACACCTAAAAATTGTAATACTCCCAAACCAATACTTGTTTTATATATCCTGATTTCAATTCAGAATTCATTTCAGTTGGAGTAAGTAATTATGGAAATTACGTAGTGTGACGTTCATGGTTACCTTGCATACATTAGACTCAACCATTTTTCATGTTTTCTATCTTGCTCAGAATAATGACATTGATTAAACTGGAACTCGCTTCCTTCAACGCAAATAAAGATATCTACACGCATGAACCATATCCACATCCATAACCACTCAATAACATAGCAATTGCAAATATACATATACATATGTTGCCAAAATGGAATGCATAAAAAATTTCCATAATAAAATGTTCTATTAATTTTTGCTCAACCTAGTTTGTAATACCGCAGAACTCACTGTAAGATATACTTAAATGCGTATGTTCGTTTACTTAGCATGGCCTTGCTTCATATGTTTGTACCCAAGAAGTCATGACGATAGAGCAAGGAAAGTAATCGAAGACCTACCGACGTCTGAAGGAAGTACTTATAAAAATCTATCGCCATTCTAAGCTATAAATTCTCAGTCTGTAGATTTTCACATGTTGGAGTTTTCATGGTCGAGGCTCTCTTCTTTCCCAAAGTGCGCTGTCATGTTGCGAAATGCGAAAAATATATTTAACAAATCAGAAATTACTTCTTTCACTCATTTGAGTATAGGCTATGACCTTCACGTGCTTAAACTAATGCCAACCTGGTGAAAACTTATAGGTATGTAAATAAATACATACTACCGAAGTTACACCTTGTCCATTCATTTTGAGCGTCAACTTACCCCAATGTGAATACATATTAATCTACCGTATTGTATAAGGCCGATCTAATGTCTATAGTTGATTATCCAGATCCGATTACAATTTAACCCAAATGTTTCAATACAATTTTTTAATACAAAATTGTTTTAAGCCAAAAATATATAATTCGTTGGATAAAATTTTTATTTCAATAAAAGGTTTTGGCCGATTTGTTTTTGTACCAAATTTTTACTCCCAGCTCGTTGGGAATTACAAATAAAATTGTAGTTCATTTATGTACTAATTGTAAGTAAATACTTACTTATTACTCAGACCAATTCAAGCTCAGCCACGTTTTGGTAATCTAACTTTCCTGAAGATGTTAATTTCTTTCAACAAATAAAAGAGTTTTGCTACAAACTGCCAGCCAGTTGCTGTGTTATGATGAAACATTCATGGAATGGAAGTAAATATTCTTGAAGTAAGACTTCCTTATGAATATTCTGATATTTGGAACATTGGCATAAAAATAACCACAATAAAATCCAGAACAACCTACAATATAATTATTTATTGAAGCGTTGCTATCCTTATTAGTTCCTTGTTCCTTTAGGCGATCGTAATTATATATTAGCTATATATATTGTGACCTAAATTTGCAATGCAATTTAGCAATAATATGAATGCATATATTAAATGAAAGAATGATTTCTGAAATTTTATTTGTTACAGAAAGTGAGTGAGCTCATGTTAAATACATGTCTGTGGTTGTCAATTTTAATGTTCCAATTCCTGAACCAACTATTCGCGTGAAAAATATTCTGGTTTTAAAAGCTCTTTTGTTTTTCAAAATATTTGGTGGGATTTCCTTCTTTTGATTGAAATAATATTGGTCAGAAATTGATTTTGGTTGGCCAGCTGGCTCTCATAATTTCATCCTACGGTCAATGTTCAACTGACCGGCAAGGCAACACGACTTTAGCTGTTTTTTCCAATTACTAATTGTAGGTATATGTATACACTGGAATGTACTGGAACATGGAAACGGGAACTGCAGAGTGAGTGGAAAGTGGAAACGGATACACTGCAAACTTGGCTCTATGGGTTCCGCATTAAATCGTATTTGTTTGTATCTGTTTTGTCCTACTCCTTAAGTACCACAAACAGAATAATTCCGGAATTGATTATTAAAGTCCAGGACAGCGTTAAGAACCAGTTTTTGTATCTATCTATACCTATCCCATGAATTTTTTTATAAAATTAAAATTTCATCCATGTTTTCGTTGTTGTATTTTGCTTTCATAGGAGTTTTGGTTAATTCTGGTTTACTGGTCTCATATTTGTCACTTGACTCTTAAGTACGAGTAACTCTTTCCAGTAACTGCTGATTTTTAAAGTGGACGAAAGACGGATTCTATATCGTATGCCCACACTTACATTCGATGTTATCCTTGTTGTAACTTCTGATTGCTCTTGCTTTCCCTCTACACATATGTATTAATGTAACATTAATAATAATGTTGCTGAGTAATGCTGAGTAGCTTTATTGTTGTTTGTCCTTATTAACTGTTTTCATGGTCTGAAATGCATGAATTTAATCAGAGGCTAGCTGAAGACTTATTACAACCACAAAGGCTGAGGTCCCGAGGTCTTTCGAAGTTTCATTGACACATTGTTTACATTATTGGGAAAATTTTAGCTTTTATTGAGCACAGCACATAATATGGAGTTAGTATACAACGTATGTCCCTTGTGGAACTTAAGGAGCATTTAGATGAAAAATTTCTAGGTAAAATTTTGTTTTATTCGTTCTTTAAGTTCCACAAGTTTTACAAAAGACACACGTGAAAGGTTGCTCTAACTGCCCGATGTATATTGTAGGGTAAAAGCCGTAGACCCTCAGATTTAGCGATTCCTCAGACCCGTTGGTATCGGCTGTGCCTACGAAGTACTAATGCGATACATACATGTACATTTGTTTTGGGTGAATCGTGTCGCATACTAATTCTCTGGTGGCGTCGTGATATTTCTATTACTTTCGTATTAACTTGTCCACCACAAAAAGAAAAGAAAGAAACAAGTCTCTGCGGGCCTGTTTTTGGGTTCATTTTGTAGGGTTTGACTTTACGTGGAACCAGTAGCAAGCAACCCTTTGTTCCAGTAAAAACAGTACCCTTAAGTTTACTTATTGTCTCTCTTCCCATGAAATAGGAGTATAAATGCTCCTAATGTAGTAGCTTACAGCTAATCTGTTAATCCTGTACTTCGTTTCAATACTAGAGCTTCAAAAGTTAGAAATTTAGGGAAAACATATCCATGACACAAATAACTTGATTGAGGAAATTGAACTTCAGTGGGGCAGCGGGGGGGGGGCAAATACATTGAAAGAGATGTATTTTATGTAATTGAGATGCAATTTATAGCAAAAACTGCTACCCGCATTTTTAGTATACATATGTTTAGTACATTTAAAATTTTGAGAGCAAAAATTTATTTTCCATTTTTGATCTACTGAGGACTGAGGCCTAACGTTAACATTGTGTTAGTATACTCACTTTTGAAAGGGTGACATGTCAATTCAATCTAAACTGTTCTTCCCCTAAACAATATTGGGAAACACACTTTTGGCTCTTATTCAGGAAATAATGAGTTAAATTCACACACATAAAGCTGGTTTCGGATAGCTTTTCCCAGGAAAGTCGCTGAGCGACGCGACTGCGACAAAAATAAAACTGAGTCGCTGTCGCTACAAGAAGTCTCGCGACCTTTTTGCCTTGTTTCACATAGGGAAAGAGTTATTATAATATTGTAGTCAATGGTAAGGGTTCGAGCCAGCGACAATGCCAGCGACTTCAGGAAAAACGCCCAACATTAGTTTGCACGAGACATCGCAACAAAGTCGCTGAGCTGAGCGAAAATATCTACGTTCTGCAGGTATCTGCGACAGCGACTTCTATAAAAGTCGCAGGCTATGCGAATAGGAACGCGACTGCGATTTTAGTACAAAATTCGAAACAAATTACAAAACAAAGTTCCCAATCGCTCAGCGACTATTTTTAGGGCTATGCGAAACCAGCTTAACGACGAGTAACTTTTGTCAGAACAATTTTTTGGGTCATTGACGAAAGCCCCAAGATCTTCAAGTAATCCATACATACATACTACGAACGCCGCAGAGCGGGACTTATTAAATAAAAATCTTTAGTCGCAAAGAAATTTCGAATGAAAATTACTTCAAACATGTAATTCCCTCCTAATTTCGACCAGGTTATCAAATGAGCGGCTAAAGAGGAGAAATGACCAAAACTTGTATTGTATGCACACGAAAATAATGAATTAAAATTAACGGACATGTAGAAATGCGGCTGACTGAGTGTGTCTTTCTTATGTAATTAGCTTTCCTTCCGGTTGCTTCCTCTTTGAAATCGAAATACCCATACATTTCTAATTATTTACACCAAGATAACGGTATCGGTAGTGACGTTGGAAAATCAGCAGCAGTTTGACATCTACGCATTGTAAAAACGTAGATCTGGTTATGTTTATACAAGTCTGTACCTTTGGACCGTCGAAGTTTTGACTATAAAGACAAGCCTTTTTGGTGATATGATATGAGGAATGGCACACACTGCAGTACGCTACAGCTTTTGAACGTAACGTA